>SZWC01024722.1:0-27389 GCA_023375785.1 Penium margaritaceum | reverse complement strand
AGAGAAAGAGAGAGTGTGGAGAGAGAGAGAGAGAGAGAGAGAGAGAGAGAAAGAGAAAGAGAGAGTGTGGAGAGAGAGAGAGAGAGAGAGAGAGAGAGAGATGGAGTTTAGGGGATGGGTGTGGAACAGGGGAGGGGGGTGGAACGACAAGGGGGCCCCGGCAGGGGCATACCTGGCGGGAAGGGAGGAGAGACGGGCCAAACCGGCCGGACAGCGGACGGCGCCCACGACGAAGGACGGCACCCGCGACGACGACG
The DNA here is from genome assembly GCA_023375785.1 of Penium margaritaceum. NCBI lineage: Eukaryota > Viridiplantae > Streptophyta > Zygnematophyceae > Desmidiales > Peniaceae > Penium > Penium margaritaceum. Next base: position 27,132 of record SZWC01024722.1, on the reverse strand, counting down.
ACGGGGCCGAGGGGCAGCGGAGGAAGCGGTGGGGCGGTTGCAATAGCTACGGCGACGGCCGACAGCGGCAACTGCAGACGGCGGCAACGGAGGCGGATGGCGGATGCGGAAGCGGGAAAACGGAGCCCACAGGCCCCCAACGGCTTGATGCCATGTTGAATAGGGCAGGACTAGGGGGAGGATGGAGGAGACAGGAGGAGATGGGTGACGGGTGGAGTCGGGTGGCTCTCGACTACTGTGAGGGGGAGCTCCGAGGGAGTTAGCCGCGGGGCCAACTGTCGCTCTCGGCTGTGAGGGGGAGGAGGCTCTCGAGAGCTGTGAGGGGGAGTGCTCTCGAGAGCTGTGAGGGGGATCGAGACGGGGAGGGACTTAGGCGTAAGACGAGATAGAGGCGAGTGTATTGAAACGTTTTTGCAAAGAATGAGAGAATGGAGGGAGCGAGATTGACCCCTATCGGGCCGCCTGCTCTTGAGCTCGTGGTTTGCCACAGAGTGTGGTGTCACACAGAGGTAGCGTCACAGGTTGCATGTGAAAATGCCGAGTGCAACCTCAGAGGCAGGGACACAACGAGACGTACGTCTCATAAGAAAACATAACGAGCACGACCCAGCAGGACAAGCAAAGAGTGTAGGACAAAACTAGGCTCGCTAACACAAGTAGCAACAAAACTTTTGCTACTTTAACAACCTGGCCATGACTTTCCAGAATGGGGGCGACCTAGCCATTTCTATCAGAATGGGGACGTCTCAGACATGCCGGAGCAAGAATGGGGGCAACTTACAAAGTCGCCCGCGGGACAGGTTCCACCGGCGGGAGCAGCTCCGTCGGCAGAGACAAAAAAAGAAAGAAGCAAAGGGCCAGAGTGCACCCGGGCCCATCTCGTCGGCAGCCCCTCTTGGCAACATCCTAAACTCCTTCTTTTATCCTCTTTCATTTTGCTTTATTTTCTTTTCCCTTTCTTCTCTCTTTTGTCCATTCTTGGACTTTTTTTTTTCTTCTCTCCTTGCACAATCTCGGTCGAGACCCGGACATATGGGGATTCGTCCCATTGTCTCGGAGACCACCTTTTGTGAGATACTCTTTGAGCTCCTTTCTTTTTCTCGATTTTTTCTTTTTTATCCTCTCACTTATTCTCTGGTCGAGATCTCAATGTTTGGGGACATGTCCCAACTATTGAGGGAGACCCCCTCCTCGTCACGGTCAAGACCTGGCTGCGTGGGTTTGTCCCGCGCAATAGGAGACCATTCACTCATCTACCACTGTCCATGCATCGGCATGGCTACAACAGTGGTGCCGCCGCCTGGGTGGCACTTGGGCCCACCCCACTCTTATCCCACCATTTATGGACCACCGTCCGCCTGGTACACGGTGCCACAGTGGTTGGCCACGTCCGCTTCACCCGTCGCACCGACTCCTCCTCCGCCATTCGTCTCAGGCACCTCCCAGCTGGCCATCCCATCTTCCTCAACCTCTCACTCAGCGCCCTTTCAGCCACAACCACTCGACATCTCCTACGCTCTGAGTTTGGCAGTTGGCTCCCGGGGTCACAATTGTGAGTCGGATGGATTTCTTCGGGGAGCGTCATTAGGTGGTCCGAGCGTGGGGGGTGCATGGATTGAGGAGTGGCAGCATGCTACATGTCTCCGTCTTTTGTCCCATTGTCTAGGTCATGCTCCGTCGTCTGCTGCCACTTCAGGTTGTGTCTCTACATGTCATGTCTCATCACCTGTTCGCGTTTCTCATGGTTTCTTGTTTCTCGATTCTGGAGCCACTCACCACATGACGTCATCGCGTGTGACATTCGTGTCGTTGGAGCCTGTCGGGGATGTCCATTTTGTCCGTACTGGTTCATGATAGATGTTACCTGTCCAGGGCATTTGGTGCTTCATGGATCATGTCGTCGTGCTCTCTAGTAATGCTGCTCCATACCACCAGTATAGGGTATACGGATAATCACCGCGTCATCACTCCTGCCGGGTGGAAGCCACACAAACCAACACACCGCCTGGTTGACACAGCCGTCACCACAATGACGAGTGAGGGGCTACACTCACTGTCTGTCGTAAACACCAACCACAATACAAGGTCTCCTCGTGACAGTGGTATAACTCACCAAGTGCCCGGGTCTCGACCGTGCAACAAACAAATCACACACCCACGTGCCAAACATCACACAAGAGGTACAAAGCAACAAGGTCTCCTCATGATCCTGGAACATGTCTCCGGGGTCCGGGTCTCTACCACACCTGCTCGCATGCATGGAGGCAATCAGTCTCCACGTGACACCGGTATAAGTCACCAGGTGCACGGGTCTCAACCAGCATAACCTCAACCGGAGCATCGTGCCAGACACAAACGAACTACACTATCCTCATAAGGGTGTCAGGCAAAAGCCCACACACCAACACCCCCCCTGGGTTGCAGAGGCTGACAGCACAAGCAAAGCTGATGGCCGCGTCCAACACAATCCCTGAGGAGGGAGCACGGCTCCCCCATGGCCACACACTCATGCAAAACAATAGTAAGGGTGACGATGATAATGGTCTGATGTGCTTGCACATGGCCTCACTTTGCAGCGCCGTCATCGGTGTTGTCATCGTCGCTGTCATCGTCCTTGTTGTTGTAGTCTTTAGTGTTGTCGTCACCTACTGTTGTGACTGGTGCAGCGCTCAGGGCCTCCTCCAACTGCATCACCTACTGTATGCCTTCCAGCTGCTGAGCAGCACATCGCCACGTGGACTCTGCAGCGTCAAGACGCATGTATAGCTCATCAAGCTCTGCTGCAACTGTAAACCAGGCGACTGCATCTGCGGTATGTAGGCGGTCAGTCGCGGAACGAACCTGACAGTGGACCTCGATCGCGTGCATTTTGGCACGAGCCACAACCTCCTGCAGTCTCGTCGCCTCATCGCGTAGGCCAGCCGTCAAAACATCTTTCGCCTGGTCGCCAGCTGCCGGCAGAGTGTCGAGACCAGACAACGTGTCGGCATCAGTAGTGTCTACATCTGTAAGAGGTGCTGTTGTGCAGGCATCGGCTGCTGCTTACACACCTATCACTCGGCCGTCAACTACTAGCTGGATGTCGGTAATCATCGATGGATTTGCCTATGTGGCGTCATCGCCATCATCGGGAGCGCATACGTCCTGGGATTCCTCCAAAGCCTTGGTGCACAGCCAATCTTCTACCTATTGCTGAACGCTAGCCCGTCACCGAAGTGCATCCTGTAGAGACCACTCAGCTACCTTGAGACGTGTGTGCACATCCTTTACACACTCCTCGGTAGCTCGCCGTGCTAGAACATCTGTAGTGTAACAACGGCTACTGGCCTCCTGGAGCTTGGCCATGAGGCCCTGCACGTGCGCCTGTGCTCGAGCCACAAAGGCCTCCTTCTCGTCAACCGCGGAGCGCAGGCGCTCGAGTATGGGAACTGCAGCTCGGATGATTGCAGCTGTGTATTCAACCGGAACCGCCATGGTGTCAGCGATGCGAGTCAGTGCAGCCATGAGCCGGAAGTCCGTAGCTCGCCCTGCATCCTCCACGGTAGGTGCATCTGCAAGGGTGACTACTGCAAGCTCATCAGATGCCGCAGAAACATGTGCCTCTCGGCTGTCAGCAGTGTCGACCATGGTCATGACTCCTCTTGCACGGGCCGTCGCTGAAGAGGCATCCGCTAATGTCACCTCCTCCAGCTATCGGCGCAAGTCTGACCGCCTCCACACTGCATCGTGAAACGTCCACTCAGCATCCTCGAGGCGCATGTAGACATCCTCGGTGTCTACTTCCCCTAACCAACAACTCGCAGCATCTACTCTGCTCCAACGTGTGCTCGCTGCACGTAGCTCAAGAGTGAGGTCCTGTAGGTGCCTGTCCGCATGTGCTATTGCATCCTCTTGGTCACTAAGCGTAGAGTGTAAATGCTTGAGCGAAGGGGCCCGCTCAGCTACTGGTGTATCAACTAGTGCTCGAGCTGCGTCCTCCGTGACGGCTGTGCCTCCACAGAAAGCAACCGCAATGACTGATGCTATGGTTGAGAGAGTGTCTACCCCTACGAAGGCTGTCATGGCTGCTACGGGAGCGACGACCATCATGGTGTCTACACCAACAAGGGCGTCCACTATCGGCATCCCTCCAGTAGCAGTGACTGCAACTACTGCTACTATCACGACGTCGATGGCTTCCAAAACACCCACTGCCTGGACGTCCACTCCACATGTGTCGGCTGTCATCGCCACTGCTACTACTGCCCCATCCACTACCCTGCCACACCTGCCTTTGTGGTCGTGGTCTCTGCTATGTCAACTACAGTCTCCATCTCCATCCCCATCTCTACGGCTGCCTCCAACTCCCCGTCGGACCACTCCTCCGTCTCCGACTCTACGTTGGACCACTCCTCGGATGTCTCGTCCTCACTGAGAGCACCCTATCATAAAGCACTGTCTATTACATCCCTCCTGCATTCTCCGGTGGTCGTTGGCGGACACTCCATCCCTCCCTTCACCGACACACCGGTAGAAGCTGGGAACGAAAGAGTCATCTCCATGGTGACGTCCTCCACTGCTGCGACTACTACTGCCTCCTAGGCACGTGTCGCCAAACGCGTCGTCCGCTATCTCGCATGCCGAGTGCGGGCGTGACGACGGCGAGCTGAAGGGACTACCATAGAAGCTAAAGGGTCAGATGTCGGGATGACTCTTATTGCCTCCAGTATAGAGCGAAGGTGGTCAGATGTGGAGCTAAGGTTAGGATGCATGCCATCGTCATGTGGTGACACTGACAGAGGTGAGGATGGTGAGGAGGAAGATGTAGCCGTATGTACTGGCATGGTGGCAACGGTTTGCTCAGAGACCACATGGTCAGTGAGCTGTTGCACCATGCGCTTCAGACCCTGGAGCTCGGCATACAACACCGCCATACCTCCACTGAGGGGTGCCACAATGTCGGCCGACGACGTCTCGCAGTCGGATGGTGAAGAAGAAGGGCGGGATCATATCCAGGTCGTTTACCATCCGGGAGGGCGCTGGCGACACTGGCACCAGCCATGGTGCCGATCGCCACAATAGTGAGAGGCACAGCCGTTAGACGCTTGAGGCGTGTGCCACGGCTGCAACTGCCAATGTGGAAGCGGATTCCACCACACATGCAGTGTTGGTGCCAACCACGACACACACTACGCTCCCTCCACACTAGTCTGCTCATCTCCGGAGCTTGGCATGGGTGAGTGCATACGGCATTTGCTCCCGCTAGCACAAGGCGACAAGGAGAGGTGTGCAACCGAAGCACAATCTCTCAGATGTGCTATGACGCCAGCTTGAGGACGGCCACCACCATGCTAATGGTGCGCTACAGTGCGACTGCTACGTGATTGCTATGTTGTTGTCGCGCAGCTAGCGTAATATCTCACCTCAAGTCATCTTTGGTGCTGCTGCCACTGTCGTTGCTGCCCACGGTTGCTGTCAACGTCAACGGCGGTTATCCCCGCCACACTTCCAATGGCTCGTAACGCTGCTTGTGGCGCCGCTGCGGCTGCGACAGCTGCCACTGCAACAGTCGTCGTCGCCAACCAAGGCTTGTGATCCTGTGCCACCGCTTTGCTGCTGCTGAAGTCGATGTCCCCTGGCCCTTTTCTTTCCCTCTTTTTTTCTTCTTTTCTTCAGGGGCCACCTCCTTGGGTGCCCCTTTGGGGGTTGTTCTGGGGTGCCCCACTCGAGGACCCACCCCCCTTTGTCCTCTCCCCCTCCTCTTTTTTTTTTGGGGTCTGGCTCAACTCCTCCAGCGAGCTCGCTCCAGGAGCTCGCTCGTCGAGCAAGCTCGCTCGGCGAGCTCGCCCGTGGGCAAGCTCAACGGCCCCCCATCACCCTCACAGGCAAGCTATCGTAGCAGGAAGGTGTACGGCAGCTTCCTGCTGCTTCAACGACAATGGGTCCAGCTGCAGCTGCTCCCACGGCTGCTGCCCCTCCTCTTGCGTGCGCTGCTCCTGCCACTCCTGTAGCACACATGGCAAAGTGCCGTTTTAGCTGCTGCTTTGGCTGCTGCTTGTCATTGCTACAGCTGTAGCTACTCACCGGTGTTGCTACTACTGTTGCAGCTGCCCTCTACCACTGCCAATGCTGCTGTTGCAGATGCTACCTGCCGCCGCCGCTTTTATAACTTCCAGCCGCTGCTGCTGCAGCAGCTGGCAGCCGCTACTGTTGTTGTTGCTTGCTGCCACTGTTGTAGCTGCTCGCCGCTGCTGCTGCTGTTGTTGTTGCTTGCTGCCACTGCTACCCGCCTCTACTGGTGTAGCAGCTGCCCGCTACCACAGCTGCTACTGCGGATGCTGCCCTCTGTTGCTGCTGCTGCAGCTGCTCACTGCCGGTATGGCTGCTTCCCTCAGCCGATGCGTCTGTAGCTGCTCATGCTGCTTCTACTGCTACGGCTGTTGCCATAGCCGCTGCTACTACAGATGCCTCCTACCACTGCTGCTACTACGGTTGCTATTACTGCGGCTATTGTTGCTTACGGCTGCCGCCACTGTCATCGCTGCCTCCACCGCTCCATTACAACGTAGTCGTGGTGGGTGCTTCTAGGATCTGCTGCTACTGCTGCTGTGGGTGGCTACCGTTGCTAGCACTCACTGCTACTCATGCTGCTTTTGTGTCCCTGTTGCACAACACAACGAGCTATGGCTCATTTACTCTGATACCAAAATGTAATTACCAAGAAGCTTCCTAGTACGCTTGCCACTGACTGGGCCTCAGCGCTCAGTCAGCTCGCGGCGTCAACAAAGGTCGGACGCGAAACGACAAGGGTTTGGCTAGGTGACACAAACATAGTGTCAAATGTGCTTCCATAAATGAAACACATGCAAAGAGAGATGAAAACTGACAAGAACACAACATAAACACCTGTTGCGGCTCACGGCAAGTGACGTACGCGCAGTGTCAGTTTGTCCTAAAACTGGCCCAAAAGCACTATTTTGGCCATAAAAATACGCACAGGTATCCAAACGCACCACCGTCTGAGCATATAGATGCAGAATCTTGAGCCGGGCGCTACAACTGGTCACACGCACAAGTACGGCATCAATCGGTGGACAGACAATGCAAAACATGCAAATCGGGTCAAGAGGTAGTCCACCAAGAAAACTCTAGAGTCCGCAAGAAATCCGGAAAGGACCCCGGCAAGGCCCCGGGATGTCGTGGCAGCTGTCTCGTAGCTGCTACTGCATGGAACCACCACTCGTCGGTGCCCTGGCGCCAGCTTTGTCTGCATCATGCATCATGTCGTCGTGCTCTCCAGTACCGCTGCTCCATACCACCAGTACGGGGTATACAAATAATCATCGTGTCGTTGCTCGTGACGGGTGGAAGCCACACAAACCAACAACAGTGTCCGCTGATCACTCCCATGTTTCTCCTATGCTTTGTGCTGAGCATACGCCCTCGCTTCATTGTCGTCTCTGCCATGTGAGCAAAGCTGCGATTCATAGCCTCTTGTGCCACTGGCTTGCCACTGGTTTGGATACTGCCACCTTCTCCACTCCGTTCATTGTTGAATGCATGGATTGTGTACAAGGAAAAATGCACCGCTCCCCTTTCCTTGTGTCCACGTCTTGCACCCATGAGCCTCTCGCTCTTGTCCATGCTGATGTCATGGGACCGTTCCGAGTTGAGTTCCTCAGTAGTGGTCGTTACGTCCTTTGCCTGAATGACGACTACTCCCACTTCCGTTGGATCCTTCCCCACCGTCTCAAGAGTGGTGTCAGTCCCACGATCGAGTCTTGGCTTATCCAGGCAAAGCGTGCCTGCCAGCACAAGCTACAGGTGTTTTGTTCTGATTGTGGTGGTGAGTTCATCAGACGCAACCTACATTTTCTTACGTCAGTCAGTATCCGGTTTGAGTCATCCGCACCCTATACCCCTCAGCAAAATGGTGTTTATGAGCATTGGAACCGCACTCTTGCAAATGAGGTTTGCACCATGCAAGTTGAGTCTGGCCTGTCTGAAGCCTTCGCTTATTAGGCCATGAAGTACATGACTAGGGTGTGGAACCGGGTTCCTCATGGGCCCCTTCCACACCACGTCACTTCATACGAACGCTGGTACCAACGTCGCGCTGATTTGCACCTTGCGCGGGTTTGGAGGTGCATTGTCTGTGTCTGGCTCCCTGAGGACCAGCGCGATGGGAAGCTCTTCCCCTGTGGGCGTATGTGCCCGTTCATCGGTGTCTCACCACAGTCCAAGGCATGGCATTTCTGGGATCATGAGAGTCGTCGTGTCATTGAGTCACGTGAGGCTCTCTTCTTTGAGAGCAAGTACAGTCACGACATTGTCCAACGCGTCCCCTCTCTTGGCCCAGTCTCGAGTGTTGCCGGCAGCTCTTGGATCAGCTCGCCATTGTCACTCTGGGTGTGGGTGCGTGTGAAAGCATTTGGTTGTGTCATCTCATGGCGCAGCTGTGCCATCCCATTCGTTGCATTACTCTTCGTTGCGACAATGAAAGCACTCGTCGAATTGCTGAGCACGATGGCATNGGACCAGCGCGATGGGAAGCTCTTCCCCTGTGGGCGTATGTGCCCGTTCATCGGTGTCTCACCACAGTCCAAGGCATGGCATTTCTGGGATCATGAGAGTCGTCGTGTCATTGAGTCACGTGAGGCTCTCTTCTTTGAGAGCAAGTACAGTCACGACATTGTCCAACGCGTCCCCTCTCTTGGCCCAGTCTCGAGTGTTGCCGGCAGCTCTTGGATCAGCTGGCCCTCGGACGGCTCTCTGCACTCCCATGTGCATCTTATCTCACCTGCGCCCCCGTCAGCGGTCGTCCCGACATCCACATCTGTGTCGCTCCCTGCGTCGCTACCTGCATCGTCGGCACCTACATTGTTGCTTGCGTCCCTGCCTATGTCTGCATCCACCTCCTCCTCCTCATCTGCGCCTACATCACTGCCCATCACCTTGTGCTATCTCTGCTTCATTGCCAGCATCGTCTCCTCCGTCCTCACTTGCGTCATTGCCTACATCATCTGGCGTGTCTCCCCTTCACTCTTATCCCTTGTTGTTTTCTTGAGCAACGGACCCCGTCCCTCGTCCACTATTTTCGGTCCCTGCCTCGTATAGTCGGGCTCCAGGTATTTGCCTACGTCCCTTGTAGTCCTCCTCTCGCTCTGTCCCAATTGTGGCCCTGAGTGTGCAGGGCATACTGACCCATAGAGCAGAGGTGTCGTTCTGCGTCCACTCATTCTTCTGGCCCTGCCTTGGTCCCTTCGACTGACCCGCCTACTCCTGTCGCTGGCCTGGATGGGCTTGGTCTGGTAGCGGCTGTCATCCAGCCCAACTTGGCTGTCGGCTATTCCATGATCGCTGCTGAGTTCTTCGGTGCTGTTGCTGTTGCTGGGTCTAGTCATGGTGTGCCTAACACCTCTGTTGCCACCGCATTCACTTCTTGTGGTGATGTGAGTCTCCTCCCTGATCCGGACACCGTCCTCCAGGCCCATTCTGTCCCAGATGCCTCTCTCTACGTGTAGACTATGCGTGAGGAGCTCGATGCCATCACAGTGCATGGCGTTTACGACTTGGTGGACCTTCCTCCTGGTCGAAAAGCCATTGCCGCACGTTGGGTGTTCAGGCACAAGCCTAAACCCAATGGCATGGTTGAGCGCTACAAGGCTTGCCTCATTACCAAGGGCTTTTCTCAAGTGCCTGGCGTGGACTGCGACGCCACGTTTGCCCCTGTGGGGAAGTACACCACCGCCAAGGCACTATTGAGCCAGGTAGCCCATCATGACTGGGAACTACACAAGATGGCCGTGTCTAGCACCTTCGCAAGGCGTTGTACAAATCAGTCTCCGCACTCCTTGAACCTAGAGAATTCTGCCACCCTTGAGCCCGGTGGCTACCATCGCAGTCCAGTTGATCCAGCTCTCTTCTTAGCGACCCTACGGCACTGTTTGTTGCCATCTTGGTCTGTGTAGACGACTTTCTCATCATCTTGCCAAATCCAAGGGCTGTCCAGGCTATGAAGGGCCTCCTTCACTCTGTGTACAAGGTGAAGCATCTTGGTCCTACCCGTGTCTACCTGGGCATGGAGTTGAGCGAGGCCGCCAGTATCGCATGTTCTCCATGCATCTACACACATAACACCTGCTGGGCAGCGACTTTTGAAGGCCGCTGACACTGTGCGGTTGAGGGAGCTGGTAGACATTACAACCTACCTCTAGGTCATCAGGTCTCTGATGTTTCTTGGCAGTACCAAACGTGCTGATGTTGCGTTTGTGGTCAACTTCTTGTCCCAGTTCTCCCAGTGCCCACATCGCCTCCATCTCGAGACAGCATTTCGTGTCGACCACTACGTAGAGTCCACACCTCGTCTTGGCTTATGTTTTTGCACAAAACCCTCTGTCGTTGATGTATACACAGGCAGTAATTGGGCCCACGATCGTGACGCGTGCAGCCGGTCCGGTTATGTTTTTCTCATCGGTGGCACCTCGGTTTCCTGGAAGAGCAGAAAACAAGGTTGTGTCGCGTGTAGCTCGACGGAGGATAAGTATGTCACTCTGGGTGTGGGTGCGTGTGAAAGCATTTGGTTGTGTCATCTCATGGCGCAGCTGTGCCATCCCATTCGTTGCATTACTCTTCGTTGCGACAATGAAAGCACTTGTCGAATTGCTGAGCACGATGGCATGCATTACACTCGCACAAAACACATCAACATCGAACATCACATTGTCGGTGAACACATTGCTTGTGGTGATGTACGTCTGATTGGAGTTGACACCCATCAGTAGAGTGCTGGCTTTCTCACCAAGGCACACCGTAGTGTAAATTTCAAGGTGGCTGTGCATACTGTTGCTCTCCAGTCTCTCCTTGCCGATCCCAGTTGATGTGTCTACGTCTCATGTTGTCCGTTCTCGCGCTGCTGTGGCTCCTTGCTCTTGCTTGTGGCTCATTGTCGCCTATCCGTGCCCCTTGTGCGCTTATGGCATCTCCCATCTACAGGTCATGGGGGGGTGCTATTATGTCAGTCTTGGTGACCTTTGGACGCCAGTCACATGCAGGCAGGCTACAATGGTCACCGGCTACCTTCGTGGCCTCTCCCTCATTTTCCACATCCCTATGTGCACACGAGTTTTCTCGGTGGCCAGTTCGTGAGGGCCAAATTTTCAGCACCATTGCTTCTGCTTGTTGTCATCTTAGTTTTGCAGAGCTCGTTCTTCTGCTTCTGCTACTCCTTTCGGTTCATCAGTCAGTCAACCGAGTGTCCCGTACTATCGCCGAGATCAGTCCGGTTCCTGTTTGGCAGCTCGTAGATCTTTTCCTACACTTTTCCATACGTTAGCCGCTACGCAGTTCACACGTACGCTATCTTGACCGAGGGTGGAGGAGATATCCCTCTCTCTCACTCATTGTTCAACTAACTCTTACATTTTCAAGCGCATGTTTCCCGGCTCTCAAACCTAACATAGTGCCGCCCATCTTGTTGTAACACATACCGTGTCCTCTCTCACATAGACAACAGCTAAGAGGGTTATCGCACTCCCTAAACCTTGTTGTCTCACCCCTCCCTAAGAGATCTACATGGGTGTGTATGATCAATACTCGGCGTTCGAGATTGATCACATCTTGGAGTTTTGGAAAGCTCAAAATCACAAAACCTTGAAACAATCTCGCACTTTGAGACGAGATCCAAATTGTCTCATAACAGTTCAAGACGAGAGCGAGATTTGGGGCAAAACAAAAAAATCGAGATGAGGTTGATCTCGTCTCGTCTTGTCTCCAATTTGCGCACATGGGATTGCGACCTAATCGTATGCTGCCACGTGTGAATTCCACGACTTGGCGGGAGTTGTTTGTGTGTGGCCTTGGCCTGACACTCTTTTGAGTACAGCAAGGTTGCTTTGGGTGCGACACGATGCTAGTGTCGAGGTTATGCTGGTCGAGACCCGCACACTTGGTGAGTTCTACCAGTGTGACATGGAGACCCATTGCCTACATGTGTTATACATGATCCATGCATGATGTGGTTGAGACCCGGACACCCGGAGACATTTTCCGGGATAAAAAGGAGGCCTTGTTTCTCTGTCTCTCTTCCATGATGTTTGACATGTAGGTGTGTGATTGATTTCTTGCATGGTCGAGACTCGGGCACTTGGTGGGATGCACCATTTTCACGAGGAGACCCTCTGCTGTAGAATGCTTGATCAGTGCTCGCCATGATTGGTTTCCCGAGAAATCCTGTCCTGCCTTTGCTCAGCCATTGTGGTGTTGACGGATGTGTCAGTCAGAGGTAATGTTGGTGTGTGTGGCTTCCACCCGTCACCAGCCATGGCCGTGGCAACTACGGGTGCACTCGGAGCTGATGGTGAGCGGCGACCGCATTGGAGATCGTGACCACCCGACGGGACTCCGGATCATCCAGGGACTTAACCAGCAACTACGACATGACAGGTGTGACACAGATGATGCATCTCTAGAGCCTGACTGGCTGATCTGCCGTTGCTGGAGTTTTCTCGGTGCTCGAGACCCACGCACCCGGTAGCCTGTACCGGTGCGATGAGGAGACTTGCAACTTTGTGTGTCCTTCCTGTCGTGGAAAGCACACACTCACGTCTTGATATTGCACTCGTACATTTATAGGTGCTCTTAGTGCAGTTCAGAGTGCTCTAGAGTTTTCTCGATGGACAAGTCGTTTTGGCTGATTTCCTTGTTTTTCTTGCTATGCGTGTCTAGATGATGCAAACCCACCTTGCGTGGGTCCGTTGCGTAGAGCTCATCGTTCTGTATGTTTTGGTGCACACATCAGGTAATTCTGACACCTAAGCAGTGAGTTACGGCCAAAACTATAGTTTTAGGCCACTTTTAGCAGGTACGAAGATACCGCCACCCCTAGCGACTTTAGGCGGCCAACAACTATTTAGGCTGATTGTTGCTCAGTTGTCATCTCTCTCTGCATGTGTTTACTAATGAAAACACATTTGACACCCTTTCATGTTGTCCAGCCAAACCCTTGCCATTTCGCGTCCGGCCTGTGTTGACGCCGCGAGCTGATTGAGCGCTGACGCCCAGTCAATGGCAAGCGAACAAGGACACTTCCTAGAATTTTCTCATGGAATCAAAGCAGGTGATCCACAGCTCGCACTGGTGCGCACTAGAGACGCAACAATAGTAGCAGTAGTGAGTGGCAGAAGCAGGTGCCATCCACAGAAGCAGCTGCAAGTCTTGGGAGGACCCATCACAGGTACGTTCAAGCAGAGGCAGCGGTAGCAGCCATAGCAGCCAGGGAGGCAACAGCAACCGCAACCACTACAGCCAATACGGCAGCAATAATCGCAGCCACGCAGCTGAGCCGTCGCACAGCAGTAGCAACAGCTACGCGGTTGCTCACCAGCAGCTGTGCAGCGACAGCAGGGCAGCGCAGCAATAGTGCACCGCAGTAGCAGCCTGACAGCAGCTACTGCACAACAACCTCGTAGCAGCAGCCGCGCGACTGCTCACCAACAGCCGTGCAGCAGCAACAGGGCAGCTGAGCAGCAACGTGCCAGCAGCCACTACGTAACAGCCTAGCAGAAGCATGCAGTAGTTGCGTGCAGCAGCAGTGCGCAGCACCGCCTTGCAGTAGCCGTAGCAGCTGTAACACATGTAGCACTGTGCGGTAGTAGCAGCAATAGCGGTGGCGGCGGCGAGCAGCTGTAGCGTGTAGTCACAGCTGTACATGGGCATAGCAACAGCAGCAGCACGCGCAACAGGGGCAGCCAAGGTGACAGCAGCACCTACCGCTGTCCCCATTGCAGCAGGCGGGAAGTTGCCTTGCAGCTTCCCTTGGCGAGCTCGCGGTGATTGATGAGCCCGCCGATCGGCGAGCTCGTCCGATCGACGAGCTCGCCGCGAGGGTCGAGCCAGGCAGCCAAAGAAAAAAAAAGGAAAAAAAGGGGAGAGGACAAGGGGGGAGGGGCCCTCGAGTGGGGTACCCCTGAAAACCCCAAAGGGGGCACCCAAGGAGGTCATACCATCACACCAAAAAGAGAAAGGAAAGAGGGTGAGTTTTTTTTATTATAATTAAACTATTGTTTCTTAGTGTGGCTTGAGGCCACTACCATCAGCTAACGACGAGAACCGCTGTAGCAGCAGCCGCCGCGAGAGTCGCAGCAGCAGCAGCAGCAGCAAAGGTGGCGAGACACCCTCGTCTCCTGTCCACGGGTTGGTCTGCCGAGTTTCCACAGCTCTTGCCGAGGTGTCAGTCATGGGGGGGATGGTTTGTCCATTGACGACTGTGGCGGAGCTCGGCATTGGTGAGGCGACTGCTCTACAGCACAGGATGGTTGAGGCGGATGACGCTACATAGCAGACTCAGCTAGCGGAGAGTTCGGCGGGGGGATACGTTCACCCTGATGGAGACTCTTCGTCCGAGGAGGATTGGTCCGAGGCTGAGTCAGAGTGAGGGATGGAGATGGTGTTCGTTGATACCTTAGCGGATGACATGACAACGGCCGATGTAGGAGCTGTGCCTGACGGTATGCATGCTCCCGCGTTAGCTGGTGTGGAGACAGCTGCCACGGTGCCAGGAGCAACAGCAGGAGCAGGTGATAGAGATGCTGATACTTGGCCCCCAGCAGACACCCAAGTGGTTCAGATAGATAGTGTTGGGCAGTAGGAGCAAGTGATGGACCACCAGGGCGAGGCAGACTTCCTCTATGAGGATCAATCGTCCGTCGTGGAGTGGTCGGACGCAGGGTCGGAGGCGGACGTAAAGGCTCAGTGCGCTGGTGTTCTTGTAGTAGCCGCGGCACGAGCAAGAAATAACCCCTCGGTGAGATCAGACGTCCGTGTATGCAACATGGAGGATGTAGAGCGAGCTACGGACCTCCAACTCCTCGCTACCTTGACCAGTGTGGCTAACACCACGGCGGTTCCAGTCGAGGACATAGCTACTCTCGTCCAAGCTACAGATCCTGTACCCGAGCACCTACGAGCGTAGGCGCTCGGGTACAGGAACTGTAGCTCGCGGTCCGCGGTCGACGAGCAGGAGGCAGTGGTGGCTCGAGCGGATGTTCTAGCACGACGGGATGTCGAGGAGTGTGTGGAGGATGTACACAAGCGTCTCGAGGTTGCTCAGTGGTCTCTACAGGATGCACGTCTGGGACAGGCGGACCTCCAGCAGCAGGTGGATGATGGGCTGCGCACCAGGGGTCACAAGGAGCACCACGGCACTAACCGCACCTTCGATGACCACGACATTGCCGCGAATGCAGCTGTACCTACACATGCCGACGTGCGCCCAGCAGTAGACAACCGTGCAACAGGTCTGTCACAAGCAGCAGGTGCCTTTGCGGCAGCCATTCCAACAGCCATAGACGACTTATGTGGCGACTCATTGTCTTGCGCTCCCGACCTACCAGAATTTCGTGGCCCGGTGGAACTTGAGTCCAGGGGTTGACGCAGAGGATGTCAACTTGTACGACAAGCACGTGCAGCTCCACTCTTTCCTGCGGGGTGAGATCACGAGGCTGGAAGAGGCTCTAGCTAATGCCGACACGCACACAATCGAGGTCCACCGTCAGGTTCGTTTGGCGACAGACCGCCTACATGCCGTAGATGTAGCCAGCCGGTCGGCTGCCGCATCAGAGCTCGTCGAGCATCACATGCACCTCAACGTTGCAGAGGCCGTGAGGCGATATGTAGCTCAGCAGATGGAGGCCATACAACAGGCCATTGTCTTGGAGGAGGCCCTCAGCACTGCACCAATCACATCAGTAGATGACGACAGCAGTGACGATAGCGACGACTGTTGTTGTGTGTGTCGTACACGGCTTACAGTGACCCCTCGGCTCATGTCCATTCACGAGCAGATCCCTGAGACTGGCGACAATGGCAGAAGACCGGCGGCCGGCGGCGACGGGCATCCATAAGACTCTCATATTTTTTAGAATCGTGCTGTGGGACAGCACATAGGCGTGCAGCCTAACAGGACGTAGATCTTGTCGATGTGGCCGTTCTGGTTCATTTGGCTTGTCGTTCTGACGTGTCTACAGGGAGTTATGGTCAGAACTGTGTTTTTTCCACTGTATTGTCCTGCTAGAAATAAACGCCCTTGTGCGCCGCGTGTGTGCACATCCACTAGGGCTGTGACACTGTTTAGGTTGTGCTGGCCTCAGTTGTTATCTCTTTCTACACAGTTCAACATTTGCAGTTTCTGACACTTGTGCTTGTGTCCCTAGCCAACCCCTTGTTGTTCTCACCTCCACCTGTGTGTGCTAGTGATTTAGCTGGTCGGCTTGTACTGCCACGCCAGCGACAGCAGTGCTAAGAAGCTGTCTTTCATGATATCAGAGCAGCGAGCCAGTGCTCGCACAGCTGTGCAGCAGAGACGCAGCAACCATAGTGGTAGTGAGCGACCGTAGCCGTTGCCTTGAGTAGTAGCAGTATTAGTGCCCCCTATCTCGGCAAGAGGTCCTAGGAGGACCCACCACCGTTCCCACTGTTTTCTTAAAACGTCCGCGACAACTCCGCGGCCGTTCCGCGACAGCAGAAAATCGATCCGCGGAAAACATTAGGTGATCCGCGGTGACACGAACTCCGCAACTCCGCAGTCGAACTCCGCAGCCGACGCGGCAACTCCGCGGCCGCATCGGAACACGTCAACAGTGCCGCGACTTTGCCGCGGTTACTCGCGTCGTTCCGAAGTGACGACCCCGCGGTGATGACGCCGTGGCAGATTCACGGCGTTTTGAGGATCCGCGGTACTCCACGGCGGAAGCTCAGCGTTGGTTCTGGAACGCGCTGGTGTTCCGCCGGTGGTTTACCTGGTGCTCTGCGGCCGCAAGTCCGCGACAGTTCCGCGGCCGTCCTACGCTCGCCAGACGCGCGATTTCCACGGTGGTTACGGAACGCACCAACAGACGCCCCGGTGGATTGTGGCACTTCGCCGCGATCCGCGTCCGCGACCGCGGCTGCTGTTCCGCGCGACCGCGGCTACTGTTCCGCACCAAAAACCGCGGAATTCCGCCGCAGTAAAATTGGCGGTGGCAGATCCGCGATGGCAGCTCCGCAATGACAGCTCCGCGGTGACGTCTCCACGAAGACTCCATGGTGACCACTCCGCGGTGGCATTCCGCGGTGGCAACTCCGTGGTTGATGTTCCCGCTACAAAAGACAGCGGGCGTTCCAGAAAACCAGTCGTCATGCCGAAGCAAACCCGCGCCAGCGTCGCCACCGACGCAGCTGCCAATGGGAGCTATGTCAGCGGCCAACGCCGGGCTCCACCATCGTCACCACAGCGGCTGCTGCATCAGTAGCAGCAGCAGCAGCCGCCACTCCAGCAGCAGCAGCAACAGCAGCAGCAGCAGCAGCAACGGCAGCAGCAGCAGCCGCAACAGCAACAGGAGCAGCGTCCGCCAAGCCCGACGACATTGGCGTGCCAGGTAAGCACGCTCGCTGACCAGCAGGCCGAGAGCCGCAATGCTTTGAAGAAGCAGGTCGCTGAGCTGCAGGATCTGATCAGGGGCTTATTGCCTCAGTAGCAGCAGTCCCAGCAGCAACAGCAGCATCCGTCCGTTGACTCGAGCGAGGACCACCTTGCCCACGGCGGTATTGCTGATAAAATCGCGGAGAACCTCTCCGACTCTGGCGAGGAGGCCGAGGAATAAATATTGCGAGCACGCCTCATCCGCCTGGAGGCGCGCCGCCGGGCACGTGAGGCCAATGCCGCCCTCCAGGGCACAAGGTCCAGCGCCGACGCTGGCCCAAGCTCATCTCGCCGCCCTTTTGAGCTTTGAGGAGCTGGCTCTGCGGGCCCGCCTGGGTGAGGGGGCTGCCTCCTCTATGCCTGGCCCCGCCGTGGCTTCAGCCGTCACTCTGCCGACGGTCAAACCACCCAATTAGTTTAAGTCGGAACCGCTCGTCTTCCGGACTGGGAACGACTTCAAGTCCTGGGAACCACGCTTCCGCATGTGGGCCATGAGCGAGGGAGTCCTCGCCTACTACCTCACTCCTTACCAAGCATCTGACCCCGCCCAGAAACAGATGGCGGTCCGCGCCGCTTCCAGCCTGATGAAGGCCGTCCCGGACTTCACCAAGGACTTCAGTCGGTTCCTTGGCGATTCGCTGACCGGCTCGGGAGCTGACCCCTGCGCTGCGTGGGCACTGGCTGTCACTCTGTTTGAGGGTGCCACCTTGGCTCTGACGTCCCAGCGCCTCGCCGACTTCAACTCCCTCTGCCAGACTGCTCAGGAGTCTGCAGCTGACTACTGGCGCCGGGCGATCCTGTTGTACGAGGAGCTGGGAGATGATGCCCCAGCGTAGTACTTCGCCCTCCAGATTATCCTCTCAGGCATGCACCCCGACTACGCGCGCGTCTTCAGCAACTTCGACCAGACTCTGCTCCACGACATGGCGAGTGACGGGACCTTGCTGTGCTGGGCCACCCTCCAGTTCCTAGGGGTCGCCGGCATGGACGCCGCGAACCGCGCTCGTCATAGTACCGCTTCAGCTGCAGTTGCCGCCACATCTCCCTCCCACCGTCTACAGCCACAGCGGTTCCAGCTCAAGGCAAGAAGGGTCGCAAATCGTCAGGTGGTGGTTCTAGCAGCGGGACCAGCAGCGGCACCAACACTAGTAGTGTCAGCCGCAGCAACAGCACCAGGAGCGGCAGCAGCGGCGGCAGTAGCAGCAGCAGCTCCGGCGGCACTACGGGCCGCTAGCTTGTGTGCTTCAACTGTGAGGGTGATCATCGCTATCTTGACTGCACTCGCCTGACAGGCCGCCCGTTGGACTGGGCCAAGGTCACCCGTGCACTACAGCAGGCGCATGAGGCGCGCATGCGCCAGACGACCGGTGCGACCGCCCGCTCGGCCGCCACTACCACATCCGTCCCAGAGGAGTCCGCCACTACAGCAGGTTCCTCCGCAGATCCACGCGACCAGGTGCTTGCCGAACGCGATAGGACGATTGCCGAGCTGCACCAGCTTCTCGCCCTTAGCTCATCTCAGGGAGGTGCGAGTGAATTAACTAAGCCAAGGGGTCCTACTGCCTATGGACTTTTTGTGTCGTTGCGTGATGATGTCTGTGGTGGTCCCCATACCAAGCCGTGTGCGCGTGACGGACCTGATGATGTGTCGTGGCTGCATGCTGCTCATGTACGCTCCGTTGGTTGCCTTGTCGTGTCCCCCGCTGAGCGGCCTGCCGCCGCGCCCTATTTCGTCGTCGAGTGCCACGTTGCCCCTTGTACGCGTGTCATCGACGCCACCTGGGTCGTTGAGTCTGGTGCCACCCATTACATGACGTGTCATCGTGACGCCTTCGTCGTCTTGCATCCTGTTGGCACTGTTCGCTCTGTTCGCACTACAGCTGGCCATGAGGTCCCTGTCCAGGGTGTTGGGGTTGTGCAGTTCACCGGGCCCACTGGTTCCATGTACATCTCAGACGTCCTCTTTGTCCCTGATCTGGAACTCAGTCTGCTGTCTGTCCGAGCTTGCACCAAGATGGGCCTGGGTGTCACGCACACAACTGCCGGTGCTCGCATCTTTGTGTGCGACACCCAGGAGACCGTCCTCAGTGGGACGATCATCGATGATCTGTATCACATCTCTGGGTCCACTGCGAGTGCACCCCCCTTGCCTCCCACTGCTCGCGTTTTCATCGCTGGTGCTCTATCCCCCGAGCACCACCGTCTCCTGCATTGCCGCCTCTGTCATGTGCACCTAAGGGCTATCGACAGGCTGATCCGCACTCAGCCTGCTCTCGGTCTTGATGCGGCATCCTTCGAGGCGCCGCCCATGACTGACTACCTGGCCTGTCTTGAAGGTAAAATGCACTGCTCCACCTATCCTGCGTCTGTCTCCAGGGCTTGTCGGCCCTTGGAACTTGTCCACTCCGACCTCATGGGTCCGCTCCCTGTCGAGTTTCAGGAGGACCGCGGTCGTTACGTCTTGACGTTGAGTGATGACTTCACGTGTATGCGCTGGATCTACAGTTTGCGTCAGAAGAGCGATGCCGCCATTGCGGTCTGCATTTGGCTGGTCATGGCCGAGGGTCAGTCTCCCCACCGCATTCAAACCTTTCGCTCGGACCGCGGCGGTGAGTACCTCGGTGACATGGCCCGCTCCTTCACCAAGCTTGGTGTCTTCCACAACCTCTCCGCTCCCGCCACCCCCCAGCAAAACGGTGTCTCAGAGCGTTGGAACCGTACCATGGAGGATGCGGTCCGCACCATGCGCGCCGACAGCCCCATGCCTAAGGCCTTTGCCTTCGAAGGCACGGCGTACATGACCTGGGTCAGGAACCGCATTCCCCACGGCCCCCTCCCCGGTCACCGCACTCCCTACGAGCTGTGGTATGGGCGTCGCGCGGATCTGCGCTTGGCCCATGTCTGGGGCTCCCTTGCCTGCGTCTGGTTCACACCGGAGTAGCAGGGGAGCAAGCTCTCTCCACGAGGCCGCATCTGTGCCTTTGTTGGCGTCGCCCCGCGGTCGAAGGCCTGGCGGTTCTGGGATCCTGAGCGACGTCGCATCGTGGAGTCCCGTGACGCTCTCTTCTTCAAGCATCTCGCCTTCCGCGACCTTGCCCACATCCACGCTCTACGTGCTTCTCATGCCCCCGGGTGTGCCGGACCCCGTAGTGTGGGGGAGGCTCCTGGCACGGTTGGCACAGTGCCCACGTCCAGTACGGTCACTCCGTCACCGACACCCTAGGGGCTGTCCCCAGAGACAGTGCCCACTGGCATCCCCAGCATTGCCCCATCTACGGCTTGCTCCTCTGCCCCCGACTCTCCGCTCTCGCCCGTGTCTGAGTCTGCGTCTGAGTCTGCCTCCAGGTCTGAGGCTTTGCCTGATCTTGTGCCTAATTCCGCAGCGGAGTCTCTGCCGGATCCTACATCCGCGTCCGTGTCTGACTCTGAGCCGTCCCTGCCTCCGACCGCGGACATGCCTACGTCTGCCGTGGGCCCGTCCCCGGCTGTTGAGACCACACCAGCCTCGAGTGGCGCGTCGGCCGTGCAGTCCACACTGGCATATGAGTTATCAGCGCCCACTGCTCATGCCCCGTCGGACCCTTACACACGGGCACCCGGTGGACGTCTCCGCCCACGCCCCACGCGCAGCGTCGTCACCGGTGATCCGGGCATGAAGGCCCTCGACCTGAGTGCTCGCAGCCTCGCAGAGGTTCACCGTGGTTGTGCCACTGGTATAGCACTACTTGCTCATGAGCGCGGTCTTGCTCGTGACGCCGCTGAGTCCGTGGTGACGGTCGACCCTCCCTCTGCGGCGTACGCCCTGGCTATACGCAGTGCACCAGTGCTATCTCCCAACCCCACTAGTCTGCCTTAGGCCTTGTCAGCCACCGACGCTGAGCAATGGCGCACTGCTTGCGAGGCTGAGCTCGATGCCATCTAAAAGCATGGCGCCTTTGAGCTGGTGGACTTGCCGAAGAACTGCAAGGCCATCAAGGCCAAGTGGGTTCTCTGCAAGAAGCTAAAACCAGACGGCACTGTGGAGCGCTACAAAGCGCGCCTGACAGCAAAGGGCTTCTCTCAGGTCCCGGGCGTAGACTACAATGAGACCTTTGCCCCTGTTTGCCGGATGAAGACCACTCTCACGCTGTTGAGCCAGGCGTCACAGCACGACTGGGAACTCCATCAGATGGATGTCAACAACGCGTTCCTGAACGGGGACCTTGAGGAGGAGATCTACATGGTCCAGCCACCCGCCTTTGAGGATGGTACCGGTCGAGTGTACCGACTGCGGAAGGCCTTGTACGGCTTGAAACAGTCACCTCGATGCTGGAATCAGGAGATCGCAAGCACGTTGAGACGCGTTGGGTACGTTCAGACTGATGCGGACCCATCCCTGTTCCTCTCATAGTCCCGGGCACCGCTCGCTGCCATCCTCCTCTACGTGGATGATATTCTTATCGCCTCGCCCGACCTGGGAGCAGTGAACACTGCCAAGGCCGTTCTCACCTCGGCCTACAAGATGAAAGATCTTGGTGAGGCCTCTGTATTCTTGGGGATGGAGATCGTGCGCGATCGTGTATGCCGCACACTCCGTGTCCATCTGGGACGCTACGCAGAGACTGTGGAGGAGCGCTTTGCCGACCTCCTCGCTGTCGTCCGCACGGCCTCCACGCCTATGACCCCTGAGAAGCAGGCCGCCTTGAAGGTGGATGACCCAGCTGACCTGGGGGAGCCAGTCGATGTGACCTTGTACTTGCGAGTCATCGGCTCGCTCATGTACTTGGCCACCACGACACGGCCCGACATTGCCTTCGCTGTCAACATGTTCGCCCAGTTCTCGCAGGCTCCATGCCAGCGAGCACCGGAAGCCGCAGTCCGGTGTGTGCGCTACATCCTGTCCACTGCACGCTTCGGCCTGTGCTTTCGCGAGTATGTATCCGTTGTGCTCGATGGATACACAGACAGCGACTGGGCGTGGAGTCCAGATGGCAAGAGCTGCACCGGCTACATCTTTCTCATTGGAGGCACTACAGTGTCCTGGCGAAGTGGGAAGCAGGGCTGCATCGCACACAGCACTGTTGAGGCAGAGTATGTTGCTCTAGGCACCGGTGCAGCGGAATGTGTCTGGCTCGTCCGTCTGTTGCATAAACTGCGTCAGTCCATTCCCCCTATGGTTCTCCAATGTGAGTACATGAGCGCGAAGGCCATAGCCAAGAACTCAAGTGTGTTCCATGCGCGCACAAAGCACATCAATGTCGAGCACCACTTCGTGCGTGATCTGGTTGATCGTGGTGAGATCCGAGTCATCCATGTGGGCACTGACAGGTAGTGCGCGGATTTTCTGACCAAGGCTCTGGGTCGTTCGAACTTTCATGCGGCCACTTGTTTCATGGGACTCCGCCCCATCTCTGTTGCAGGTTGATTCCTCATGTGCCACCTTGCGTATGTTGTGCTTGCTACCTGCAGCGGATGTGTGTTTCTTGCTCTGTACAGCGTCAGTGTCTGCATGTGCGTGGACGTGTTTCGCCCTCCAGTCATGGGGGAGTGTTGTTGTGTGTGTCGTACATGGCTTACGGTGACCCCTCGGCTCATGTCCATTCACGTGCAGATCCCTGAGACTGGCGACGGTGGCAGAAGACCGGCGGCCGGCGGCGACGGGCGCCCATAAGAATCTCGTATTTTTTAGATTCGTGCTGTGGGAAAGCACATAGGCATGCAGCCTATCAAGACGTAGATCTTGTCGATGCGGCCGTTCTGGTTCAAACGGCTCGTCGTTCTGACGTGTCTACAGGGAGTTATGGTCAAAACTATGTTTTTACCACTGTATTGTCCTGCTAGAAAATAGCGCCCTTGTGCGCCGCGTGTGTGCACATCCACTAGGGTTGTGACACTGTTTAGGTTGTTATGGCCTCAGCTGTTATCTCTCTCTGGAAAATTCAACATTTGCAGCTTCTGACGCTTATGCTTGTGTCCCTAGCCAACCCCTTGTTGTTCTCACCTCCACCTGTGTGTGCTAGTGATTTAGCCGACCGGCTTGTACTGCCACGCCAGCGACAGCAGTGCTAGGAAGATGTCTTTCAACGACGACACCAGGGACGACGACGCTCCGGGGTGAGGCTCTATGGGGGTACATCTCACCAGCATCGTCGTCACCCTTGCTATAACAGTGTACGGGTATGTGGCCATGGGGGAGCCGTGCTCCCTCCTCAAGGATTGTGTTAGGACCAGCCATCATCTTTGCCCGTGCTATCAGCCTCTGCAGCCCAAGGGGGGTGTTGGTGTGTGGGCTTTGACATGACACTCTTTAAAGGACAGCGAGGTTACTTTGGGTGCGGCACGATGCTAGGGTCGAGGTTATGCTAGTCGAGACCTGCACACCTGATGAGTTCTACCGGTGTGACATGGAGACCCATTGCCTACATGTGTTGTATATCATCCATGCATGATGCAGTCAAAACCCGGACACCCGAAGACATTCTCTGGGGTCACGAGGAGACCTTGTTTCTCTGTCTCTCTTCCATGATGTTTGACATGTAGGTGTGTGATTGATTTCTTGCATGGTCGAGATCCGGGCACTTGGTGGGATGCACCATTGTCACGAGGAGACCTTGTTT
This sequence comes from Penium margaritaceum, assembly GCA_023375785.1. Lineage (NCBI taxonomy): Eukaryota > Viridiplantae > Streptophyta > Zygnematophyceae > Desmidiales > Peniaceae > Penium > Penium margaritaceum. Next base: position 3,099 of record SZWC01024722.1, on the reverse strand, counting down.
CTCTGTCTCTCTTCCATGATGTTTGACATGTAGGTGTGTGATTGATTTCTTGCATGGTCGAGATCCGGGCACTTGGTGGGATGCACCATTGTCACGAGGAGACCTTGTGCTGTAACATGCTTGATCGGTGCTCGCAATGATTGGTTTCCCGAGCCATCATGTCCTGCCTTTGCTCAGCCATTGTGGTATTGACGGATGTGTCAGTCAGGGGGAGTGTTGGTGTGTGTCGCTTCCATCCGTCACCAGCCACGGCCGTGGCAGCTATGGGTGCACCCGCGGCTGATGGTGAGCGGCGGCCGCATTGGAGATCGTGACGACCCAACGGGACTCCGGATCATCCAGGGACTTATCCAGCAACTACGACATGACAGGTGTGACGCAGATGATGCGTCTCTACAGCCTGACTGGCTGGTCTGCCGTTGCTCAAGTTTTCTCGGTGGTCGAGACCCACGCACCTGGTAGCCTGTACTGGTGCGATGAGGAGACTTGCAACTTTGTGTGTCCTTCCTGTCGTGGAAAGCACACGCTGACGTCTCGATACTGCACTCGTACATTTGTGGGTGCTCTTAGTGTAGTTCAGAGTGCTCTAGAGTTTTCTCGGTGGACAGGCCATTTTGGCCGATTTCCTTGTCTTGCTTGCTATTCGTGTCTGGATAATGCAAACCCACCTTGCGTGGGTCCGTTGCGTAGAGCTCATAATTCTGCACGTTCTCGTGCACACATCGGTTTTTTTTTGTTTTCTTTTTTAAGATGATCCAGGCAGAAAATCCCTCCCACCGGGCTCCCTTTTGAAGATGCACACAGCGGTGTTGGTATCTGTGGCTTCCACCCGTCACGAGCCACAGCCGTGGCAGCTACGGACGCACCCGGACCTGATGGTGAGCGGTGCCCGCATTGGAGATCGTTACTACCCGACGGGACTCCGGATCGTCCAGGGACTTATCCAGGAGCTACGACATGACAGGTGTGACGCAGATGATGCGTCTCTACAGCCTGACTAGCTAGTTTGCCGTTGTTGGAGTTTTCTCGGTGGTCGAGACCCACGCACCCGGCAGCCTGTACCGGTGCGATGAGGAGACCTGCGACTTTGTGTGTGCTTCCTGTCATGGAAAGCACACATTGATGTCTCGGTACTGCACTCGTACATTTATGGGTGCTCTTAGTGCAGTTCCGAGTGCTCTAGAGTTTTCTCGGTGGACAGGCCATTTTGGCCGATTTCCTTGTTTTGCATGCTATTCGTGTCTGGATGATGCAAACCCACCTTGCATGGGTCCGTTGCGTAGAGCTCATCGTTCTGCACGTTTTGGTGTAGACAGCGGGTGATTTTGACACCTGAGCAGTGAGTTATGGCTAAAACCGTGGTTTTAGGCCAGTTTGATCAGGTACGAATATACCGCCGCCCCTAGCGACTCTAGGCGGCCAGCAACTGTTTAGGCTGATTGTTGCTCAGTTGTCATCTCTCTCTGCAATTAAATTCATATTGAGCTTCCTGACACTCTGCACGTGTCCCTACCCAGACCCTTGCATTTTTGTCTCTAACTTGTGACTGTTGTCACACGCTGACCTGGCGCTGACGCCTAGTGTCGCGGCAAGTGGTTAGGAAGGTTCTAGGAAACTTCTCATGGTATCAGAGCAGGCGAGCCACAGCTCGTGCTGGTGCGCAGCAGAGACGCAACAGTAGTAGCAGCAGTGAGTGGCAGCAGCAGTAGCCACCCACAGAAGTAGTTGCAAGTCCGGGGAGGACCCATCACAGGTACGTTGCAGCAGAGGCAACAGCGGCAGCAACACGCGACATCGGCAATGGCAGCGGCTGTTTGAGCCGCGTGCAACAGTAGCAACCAGCGGCGGCAGCAGCCACAGCAGCCGGGGAGGCAGCAGCAGCCGCAGCCACCACAGCCAGTGCGGCAACAGCAATCGCAGCCGCGCAGCTGAGCCGTCGCGCAGCAACAGCAGCAGCCACGCGCCTGCTCACCAGCAGCTATGCAACGACAGCAGGGCAGCACAACAACAAGGCACCGCAGTAGCAGCATACCAGCAGCTGCTACGCAGCAGCCTCGCAGCAGCAGCAGCAGCAGCCGCGCGGTTGCTCACCAACAGCCGTGTAGCAACAGCAGGGCAGCGCAGCAACAGCGTGCCAGTAGCCGCTGCGCAGCAGCCTAGCAGAAGCGTGCAGCAGCTGCGTGTAGTAGCAGTGCGCAGCACTGCCTTGCAGCTGCCATAGCAGCTGCAGCAGCAGCAGCACCGTGCGGCAGCAGCAGCAGCACCGCGCGGCGGCAGTAGCAGCAGCATCGGTGGTGGAGAGCAGCTGCAGCGTGCAGTCGCAGCTGCACACACGCATAGTAGCAGCAGCAGCAACAGCAGCACGCGTAGCAGGGGCAGCCAAGGCGGCAGCAGCACCTGCTGCTGCCCCCATTGCGGCAGGCGGGAAGCTGCCTTGCAGCTTCCCACGGCGAGCTCGCGGCGAGCTCGCAGCGAGCTCGCGGTGAGCTCGCGGTGATCGGCGAGCCCGCCGATCGGCGAGCTCGTCCGATCGACGAGCTCGCCACGAGGGTCGAGCCAGGCAGCCAAAAAGAAAAAAAAAACAAAAGAAAGGGGGAGGGGGAGAGGACAGAAGGGGGGGTCCTTGAGTGGGGCACCCCGGAACAACCCCAAAAGGGGCACCCGAGGAGGTGGCCCCAACAACAACCAAAGAAAAAAAAGGGGAACACGAGTGGAGCACTCGAGAGAAAAAGGAAAAAAAAGGGTAAAGAGAAAAAAAAGGGGGTTCCATTTACTCTTTCTTTACTTTGTTTTTTCACCTTTTAAGTGTGGCCTAAGGCCACCACCGTCGGCTGACGACGGAACCCGCAGTAGTAGCAGCCGTTGCGAGAGCTGCAGCGGTAGCAGCAGCAGCAAAGGTGGCTTGAGGCCACAGCCGTCGGCTGACGACGGCACCCGGTGCAGCATTAGCACCAAAGGCGGCTTGAGTGTGCACACTTGAGTCGCACAGTAGCGCACCACTAGCGCGGTGGTGACCGTCCTCGTGACGGCGTCGCAGCACATCTGAGAGATTGTGCTTCGATCGCTCACCTCCCCTTGTGGCCTTGTGCCAGCGGGAGC
>SZWC01024720.1:0-13713 GCA_023375785.1 Penium margaritaceum | reverse complement strand
AAGTAGGGCGCAAGTAGGGCGCAAGTAGGGCACAAGTAGGGCGCAAGTAGGGCGCAAGTAGGGCGCAAGTAGGGCGCAAGTAGGGTGCAAGTAGGGTGCAATTAGGGCGGAAGTAGGGGGGAAGTAGGGCGCAAGTAGGGTGCAAGTAGGGCGCAAGTAGGGCGCAAGTAGGGCGCAAGTAGGGCGCAAGTAGGGCGCAAGTAGTACGCAAGTAGGGCGCAAGTTAAGCGGAAGTAGGGGACAAGTAGGGCACAAGTAGGGTGCAAGTTGGGTCCAAGTAGGACAGATAGGTTGCAAGTAGGGCGCAAGCAGGGCGCAAGTAAGTGTTGACATGGTTTACCCCTTGCCATGAGTGCCGTTGATCGTACTCCCTGGTTCGACGATTGAGGAGTGGTGGAACACCTGATCTGACTTTAGATTTGGATTCCTTGGATTTTTGCATGCAGGATCGAGCTTTGAATCGCTCGATTTGAGTGAGTATTCAGAAAGTTAGCCTAGCCCAAAAATCGGGTGTTGGGCGTGTGGAATCTGGCACCCGCCATAGGTGGCGGGATAATCCACCGCCAGTGATCCTAGTTCGTCTCCAATGAGCTCCAGAGGCACATGGGCCACGAAGGAATGAATGTGGATGGTCCCCTGGACCAAGGCATGCCCCTCCCCACGTTGGGATGACAGGAAGGGCGCTTCGACAGGCCACCGTCGAAGCGCCTCCCGTCATTCCCGTTTGTGGGCATGGTGGGCGGCTCGGCTCCACCAAGGGTTACTTCGACGGCCGTAGCAGGGGCTCTACTGCTCCGATTTGGGCGTGCTTTGATGCATTGGAAAGCTAAGATCACAGGCTATAAGAATCGGATGTAATATTACTATGATAAGTAACAAAAAAGTGTTTCAATTCAGATCTACTGAATACGTTGTGTTCTGCCCACTCACATCCGTGATCCTTGTGCTCCACACTCTTCACCATTGGTGTCCATTGGCTGCCCAAACCTTGGTAGCGTGAATCACTGAGAGCTAGGCATCCTTGAGGGTGCCTCCACACCCACTAGATCAAACAAAGGGTTATGGGCCCACGTGCCTAGAAGGACCCTAGCTCTTCAAGCTTCACGCTACCGCCGCGCGCCATGGCAACGACCGAGCAAGAGAGCATCGGCGCCGTCTCCAAGTTGGACGGGAACGGCTTCCCCTTGTGGAGGTGGCAATTTGCGGTCTACCTCGATGACAAGGGTGTGCTTGAGCTGGTCAACGGTGAAGAGACCGCGCCTCCGGATACCGCAACGCCGGAGGAAGTGGACAAGTACAAGAAGCGCAACAAGAAGGCGCTTGCATTGTTGGTGTTAGCGCTTGCTCCGCCGCAGCGCGCACTGATTCAAGGATGCACGGAGGCCGCGGAGGCTTGGAAGAAACTCTGCACCATCTACCAGTCCACCAACTTTGCTAACCAGCTCTTCGTCTTCAAGAGGCTCGTCACCCTCCGAGCCAACGAAGGCGACGACATCATGGAGATCCTGCAGCAGATTGAGTCCCTTACTGCCGAGTGCGTAGCCACCGGATGGAAGGTCGACCCTCAGCTGCAAGCCATGATCCGCCTTCTGGCCTTGCCGGACAGTTGGAGTCCCATGATCACCGTCGTAGGCGGCTGGTCCGCCAATGAGCTGAAGTACCCGAAGGTGGCTGAGTACGTCCACAACGAATGGATGCGGCGTGGTGGGAGAGAAAGCGGGGCAACGTCAAGTTCCGCCTATGCCGTCCGTCCTCAAAATGGAGGGGGAGGCAAGAAGGGGAAGGGTGCTAACCAGGGCACCAAGAGAGGTGACAACAAGGGGGAGTGCTACAACTGTGGCAAACAGGGCCAGTATGCACGCAACTGTCCCAAAAAGAATTCGGACCAGCCTCGGAAGGGCGGGAAGAAGGACACCCAAGCCATGATGGCCAGGGAGTCTACCGACTTGACAGATCCGGAAGTCACTGTGATCGACTCCGGATCAGGCCGCCACACACAATGCAACCGGGCGGCATTCGTCACCTATGGCGCCACNGGCGCCACCGAGCGGCGCATGACAGTGGCCAACGGCAAAACAGAGTTGGCCGCGGGCGAAGGCAATGTTCGCATTGAGTCGGTGGTGAACGGGAAAGTCATTCCGTGCACCATTTACGACGTGCTCCACATGCCCAACTTTGGGGCAAATCTGCTGTCAGTGAGCCGCCTTACCGACAAGGGGCTCGAGGTGCTCTTCAACAAGAAGGAGGCCATCATCCGGAAGGAGGGAGATGGCGAGGTGATTGCGCGTGGGAAGAGGGAGGAGGACCTCTACCTTCTTTGCACCAAGGTCCTTGCCGATGCGGTAAGGACTGACGCCGTCAACCTCGTGACGAAGGATGAAGGAAATCTGGACCTGTGGCACCGTCGCCTATGTGACATCGCTCCCTCAACTGTGAGGGACATGGCAAAGAAGGAAGTGGTACGGGGCCTTGAGGTCAAGGGCCTGGATGCAGCCAAGAATACCGTGTGCGAGCCATGCGTGGTGGGCAAGGCGACACGGCAGCCGTTTGATGGCAAAGGGACGCGTGCATCGACGAAGTTGGAGGTGGTGCACACGGATGTGTGCGGACCGTTCGAGTCCTCCATTGGTGGGGCTCGCTACTTCGTCACCTTCATCAACAACCACAGCCGCAAGCTCTACCTCTACATCATCAAGAGGAAGAGTGATGTCCTGACTTGTATGCAGGAGTTTGTGGCGGCAGTGGAGCGGCAAACAGGCTTGAAGGTGAAGGCGTTCCGGAGCGACAACGGCGGCGAGTATGAGGGCTGCTCGGCATGGATGAAGAGCAAGGGGATCGCGTGGCAGAAAACTACGCCACACTCTCCGCAGCAGAATGGTGTTGCTGAGAGGGCGAACCGCACCATCCTCAACATGGTCCGGTCCATGTTGAGCGATGCCGGCCTCGCGCATCGGTATTGGGGCGAGGCGGCACGGACAGCGGCGTACATCATGAACCTGACGCCGACGAAACCGCTAAAGGACGTGGAGTCCAAGGTGTGGAAGACGCCACAAGAAGTGTGGAGTGGGAGGAAGCCAACTGTGGCACACCTCCGCACGTTTGGTTGTATTGCACATGCGGTTGTGCAGGCACGGGAGGGGCGGGGCAAGCTGGACCCGCGGACTCGCCGGTGCATCTTCGTCGGGTACGAGAGCGGGAGCAAGGCGTACCGGCTCTTCGACCCGCGGAGGCAGCAGATCATGAAGAGTCACGACGTCACGTTTGACGAGGAGAGTCGTTGGACGGACAAGGACGCGGGTCTCTCCAAGCGAGGGGAGTGGCTGCCACTCCTTGAGGGGGAGACGCCGGAGGACGCAAAAGAGGGTGACATCCAAGCGGCTCCAACCGGCGACAACCATCCGGGGGATGAGGGAGCGGCTGATTTGCATTCAGCCGAGTCGGACGATGAGTCCGAAGCGCCGGCAGCAGTGGAGCTGAACGAGGAGGCGGGGAGTGAGCCCGCATCTCCACTGTCCCCGAGAGAGGGGGAGCAGGTCAGTGGTGCAAGTGGCGTCGTGAGAGGGAAGCAGCAGCAGCCTCAACAGCAGCAGCCCCGTAGAAGCGGACGCACAAGAAGGACGGCAAAACGGTACGATGCCGCGCAGGGCACCTGGACTGGATTTGCTCGAGCGTTCTTTGTGCAAGAGGAGCCCGAGACCGTCAAGGATGCGTTGCAGCAGAAGGATGGGGCTGAGTGGGAGGGAGCCATAAAATCTGAGCTTGCGTCCCACAAAGAGAACGGCACTTGGCAGCTGATTGATAGACCGGAGGGTGCGAAAATCATCAGCTCCAAGTGGATCTTCAAGAAGAAGCTCACGAAGGAGGGGAAGGTGGAGCGGTACAAGGCGCGGCTGGTGGCGAAGGGGTACGCCTAGCGAAAAGGAGAACACTACGATGAAACCTTCGCGCCGGTGGCGAAGTTCGCCTCCATCCGTTCCATCCTCTCAGTGGCGGCGGCGCGTAACTACGAAGTCCACCAAATGGACGTGAAAACCGCATTCCTCAACAGCGACCTGTACAAGGAGGTCTACATGGAGGTGCCGGAGGGGGTGGACGCGTCGTCGGGGAAGGTGTGCCGGCTTCGCAAGGCGCTCTACGGACTGAAGCAAGTGCCACTCATGTGGTACCTGAAAATGGACGGCTTCATGGCCGAGCTTGGCTTCAAGCGCTGCGAGGCGGATCAAAGTGTGTACGTGCGAAAGCAGCCGGGGTTGCACCAGATCGTGGTCCTCTACGTGGATGACCTCATCCTCGTGTCATCGGACATGGAGGAGTTGGTGAACCTGAAGCGGCAGCTGGGCGGTCGGTTCAAAATGACCGACATGGGCGAGCTCGAGTACTACCTCGGCGTCGCCATCAAGAGGGACCGCAAAGCACGTACGCTAGAGATGGGGCAGGCAAAGTATGTGCAAGAGGTGCTCCGCCGCTACAACATGGAGGAGTGCAACCCCATAGGCACACCCATGACCACCACATGTGAGTTGAGCTCGAGCATGGGCCCGAGCACGGATGAGGAGAAGGAGGAGATGGCAGGAGTGCCATACCAGTCCGCGGTGGGGAGCATCATCTACGCCATGGTGGCGACGCGGCCCGACCTGGCCTTTGCGGAGGGCCAAGTGAGCCGCTACGTTGCTGACCCCGGGCCGTTGCATTGGCAAGCGGTGAAGCGGATCCTCCGCTATCTCAAGGCGGCAAAACAGTCGCGGCTCGTATTTGGAGGGGGAGAGCGTGATGACTCCCTCGAGTTGGTCGGCTACTCCGATGCCGACTGGGCTGGTGATGTGGATGACAGAAAATCAACGTCGGGGTATGTGTTTGTGCTTGGTGGTGCAGCAGTTTCATGGGCAAGCAGGAAGAAGGACTGCGTGGCGCTGTCCAGCACCAAAGCGGAGTACATTGCGCTCGCGGAAGCCGCAAAGGAGGCGGTGTGGCTGCGTCGGCTGTTAAAGGAGATCGGCGTGCCGCAAAGGAAGCCCACGGTACTCAATGTTGACAACATGAGTGCCATCAGCCTCACCCAGAACCCAGTGCTGCACAGGAGGACCAAGCACATCGTGATCCGTCATCACTACGTGCGGGACTTGGTGGCGAAGGGAGATGCTACTATTGTGCATTGTGGCACCAAGCGCATGCTCGCCAATGCCATGACCAAGGCACAGCCCAAGGATAGGCACGACGCAAGCTGCATGGAGCTCGGTCTGCGCTGTGAATGTTAAAATGCTACAGGTTCCAAGGAAAGGACATCAAGGCTGCGGTGCAAGGGGGAGATTGTTGACATGGTGTGCCCCTTGCCATGAGTGCCGTTGATCGTACTCCCTGGTTTGACCATTGAGGAGTGGTCGAACACCTGATCTGACTTTAGATTTGGATTCCTTCGATTTTTCCATGCAGGATCGAGCTTTGAATTGCTCGATTTGAGTGAGTATTCAGAAAGTTAGCCTAGCCCGAAAATCGGGTGTTGGGCGTGTGGAATCTGGCACCCGCCATAGGTGGCGGGATAATCCACCGCCAGTGATCCTAGTTTGTCTCCAATGAGCTCCAGAGGCACATGGGCCATGAAGGAATGAATGTGGATGGTCCCCTGGACCAAGGCATGCCCCTCCCCACGTTGGGATGACAGGAAGGGCGCTTCGACAGGCCACCGTCGAAGCGCCTCCCGTCATTCCCGTTCGTGGGCATGGTGGGCGGCTCGGCTCCACCAAGGGTTACTTTGACGGCCGTAGTAGGGGCTCTACTGCTCCGATTTGGGCGTGCTTGGATGCGTTGGAAAGCTAAGATCACAGGCTATAAGAATCGGATGTAATCTCACTATGATAAATAACAAAAACGTGTTTCGATTCAGATCTACTGAATACGACGTGTTCTGCCCACTCACATCCGTGATCCTTGTGCTCCACACTCTTCACCATTGGTGTCCATTGGCTTCCCAAACCTTGGTAGCGTGCATCACTGAGAGCTAGGCATCCTTGACGGTACCCCCACACCCACTAGAGCCAACAGTAAGTAGGGCAGAACTGGGGCTCAAGTAGGACGCAACGAGGGTGCAAGTAGGACGCAAGTGTGCCATTCGCGTCCTAGTTTCAGCTCCATAGTCTCGGAGAGGAATCAGGTATGCCTTTGGGAAATAAAAATGGGTACGACACCAGGACTTCCCGGGAGGTCCCCCATCCCAGTACTATTCTGGCCCATGGGCACTTATCTGCGGAATTCAAATGGGATCCGGAGTAGTAGCCCAGGTATGATCGTACCACGCTTTGAAAGGGATGGGCCGATAATCTGACACATGCGTGACCGGGCACGGTGATGCAACGTGAATTAGCGGAATGGGCACGTCCATGCGTTGTATTTCCACACAAGGAGGAGGGGAGGGGGTGTGGGAGGGAGGACTGAGGTGCACGCATGGCAATGGTTTGGGGACCGGGCGATACGGGCGGTGTCGAGGAGGAGTGGGGTGAGCTGGCGGCAGCGACGTGCGAATGCGACGGATGAGAGGCGGTCGGGCACTGTGCAGGCTTGTCGTGTTAGTGGCGCGCAGAGTGGTGGGATTAACGAGAGGCGACGGGGACGAGGCTACAAAGACGAGGCGTGCGATGCGTGCGTGGGATGGCGAGCGGGACGGAACGACTCGTGGGGTGCAAAGGAGGGGTGCGGAAGCTTGGGTTGGTATGACTCGTGGGGTGGAAAAGAGGGGTGCGGGCGCTTGAGTTCGTACAACCGGTGGGGCTGGAAAGAGGCACGGGTGCAAATGATTTCTCTCCCCAAACATTCGGAATTGGTCCAGACGAATCATGACATATGCTCTCGGACGCGCACAGGTGCCCCTATTTGGAGTCGGGTAACACCCGAGGAGGTAAAAAGTGCCGCTTCCAGCATGGATTCTGACTTAGATGCGTTCAGTCATAATCCTACTCATGGTAGCTTCGCGCCACTGGCTTTTCAGCCAAGCGCAATTACCAATTATGTGAATCAACGGTTCCTCTCGTACTAAGTTGAATTACTGTTGCGGCACCAGATCATTAGTAGGGTAAAACTAACCTGTCTCACGACGGTCTAAACCCAGCTCACGTTCCCTATTGGTGTGTGAACAATCCAACACTTGGTGAATTCTGCTTCACAATGATAGGAAGAGCCGACATCAAAGGATCAAAAAGCAACGTCGCTATGAACGCTTGGCTGCCACAAGCCAGTTATCCCTGTGGTAACTTTTCTAACACCTCTAGCTTCAAATTCCGAAAGACTAAAGGATCGATAGGCCATGCTTTCACAGTTTGTATTTGTACTGAAAATCAAAACCAAATGAGTTTTTCTCTTTTGTTACTTGTTCGAGTCACATTTCAGGTCGGTGGAAATTCCCGCCCCTTAGTCTCGGAGACTCTCGAGACGCGTGCCCGGAGGTCCTGCGTCGTATGCTCCAGGGTGCATGGGCTGGAATTTTTGAGCGGGAGTTGGGTTATTGATGTCAGCACAGGCGTGTGACGTGCCTATGGATGATTTTTCTCGATTTTGGGTCGGCAGAAATTCCCACCCCTTAGTCTCGGAGGCTCCCGAGACGCGTGCCCGGAGGCGCTACGTCGTATGCTTCAGGGCGTGTGGGCTGGAATTTACGAGCGGGAGTTGGGTCACGGATGTCGGCACGGGCGTGCAATGTGCGTATGGATGAGTTTTCTCCGTTTTGGGTCGGCGGAAATTCCCGCCCCTTAGTCTCGGAGGCTCCCGAGACGCGTGCCCAGAGGCCCTGCGTCGTATGCTCCAGGGCGCGTGGGTTGAAATTTTCGAGCGGGAGATGGGTCATCGTTGTCAGTACGGGCGTGCAACATGCGTATGGATGAGTTTTCTTGATTTCGGGTCGGTGGAAATTCCCGCCCCTTAGTCTCGGAGGCTCCCGAGACGTGTGCCCGGAGGCGCTACGTAGTATGCTCCTGGGCGCGTGGGCTGGAATTTTCGAGCAGGAGTTGGGTCACTGATGTTGGCACGGGCTTGCGACGTGCCTATGGATGAGTTTTCTCCATTTGGGGTCGGCAGAAATTGCCGCCCCTTAGTCTGGGAGGCTCTCGAGACGCGTGCCTGGAGGCGCTACGTCCTATGCTCCAGGGCGCATGGGCTGGAATTTTCGAGCGGGAGTTGGGTCACCAATGTTGGTACAGGTCTGCAACGTGCGTATGGATGAGTTTTCTTGATTTGGGGTTGACCAAAATTCCCGCCCCTTAGTCTCGGAGGCTCCCACGACGCGTGCCCGGAGGCGCTACGTTGTATGCTCCAGGGCGCGTGGGCTGGAATTTTTGAGCGGGAACTCGGTGATCGATGTCGGCACGGGCGTGCGGCAGGGTGGAAGTAGGGCGGAAGTAGGGCGCAAGTAGGGCAAAAGTAGGGCGCAAGTAGGGCGGAAGTAAGGCACAAGTAGGGCGCAAGTAGGGCGCAAGTAGGGCGCAAGAAGGGTGCAAGTAGGGCGCAAGTAGGGCGCAAGTGGGGTGCAAGTAGGGCGCAAGTAGGGCGCAAGTAGGGCACAAGTAGGGCGCAAGTAGGGCGCAAGTAGCGCGCAAGTAGGGCGCAAGTAGGGCGCAACTAGGGCGCAAGTAGGGCGCAAGTAGCGCGCAAGTAGGGCGCAAGTAGGGCGCAACTAGGGCGCAAGTAGGGCGCAAGTAGCGCGCAAGTAGGGCGCAAGTAGGGCGCAACTAGGGCGCAAGTAGGGCGCAAGTAGCGCGCAAGTAGGGCGCAAGTAGGGCGCAACTAGGGCGCAAGTAGGGCGCAAGTAGCGCGCAAGTAGGGCGCAAGTAGGGCGCAACTAGGGCGCAAGTAGGGCGCAAGTAGCGCGCAAGTAGGGCGCAAGTAGGGCGCAACTAGGGCGCAAGTAGGGCGCAAGTAGCGCGCAAGTAGGGCGCAAGTAGGGCGCAACTAGGGCGCAAGTAGGGCGCAAGTAGCGCGCAAGTAGGGCGCAAGTAGGGCGCAACTAGGGCGCAAGTAGGGCGCAAGTAGCGCGCAAGTAGGGCGCAAGTAGGGCGCAACTAGGGCGCAAGTAGGGCGCAAGTAGCGCGCAAGTAGGGCGCAAGTAGGGCGCAACTAGGGCGCAAGTAGGGCGCAAGTAGCGCGCAAGTAGGGCGCAAGTAGGGCGCAACTAGGGCGCAAGTAGGGCGCAAGTAGCGCGCAAGTAGGGCGCAAGTAGGGCGCAACTAGGGCGCAAGTAGGGCGCAAGTAGCGCGCAAGTAGGGCGCAAGTAGGGCGCAACTAGGGCGCAAGTAGGGCGCAAGTAGCGCGCAAGTAGGGCGCAAGTAGGGCGCAACTAGGGCGCAAGTAGGGCGCAAGTAGCGCGCAAGTAGGGCGCAAGTAGGGCGCAACTAGGGCGCAAGTAGGGCGCAAGTAGCGCGCAAGTAGGGCGCAAGTAGGGCGCAACTAGGGCGCAAGTAGGGCGCAAGTAGCGCGCAAGTAGGGCGCAAGTAGGGCGCAACTAGGGCGCAAGTAGGGCGCAAGTAGCGCGCAAGTAGGGCGCAAGTAGGGCGCAACTAGGGCGCAAGTAGGGCGCAAGTAGCGCGCAAGTAGGGCGCAAGTAGGGCGCAACTAGGGCGCAAGTAGGGCGCAAGTAGCGCGCAAGTAGGGCGCAAGTAGGGCGCAACTAGGGCGCAAGTAGGGCGCAAGTAGCGCGCAAGTAGGGCGCAAGTAGGGCGCAACTAGGGCGCAAGTAGGGCGCAAGTAGCGCGCAAGTAGGGCGCAAGTAGGGCGCAACTAGGGCGCAAGTAGGGCGCAAGTAGCGCGCAAGTAGGGCGCAAGTAGGGCGCAACTAGGGCGCAAGTAGGGCGCAAGTAGCGCGCAAGTAGGGCGCAAGTAGGGCGCAACTAGGGCGCAAGTAGGGCGCAAGTAGCGCGCAAGTAGGGCGCAAGTAGGGCGCAACTAGGGCGCAAGTAGGGCGCAAGTAGCGCGCAAGTAGGGCGCAAGTAGGGCGCAACTAGGGCGCAAGTAGGGCGCAAGTAGCGCGCAAGTAGGGCGCAAGTAGGGCGCAACTAGGGCGCAAGTAGGGCGCAAGTAGCGCGCAAGTAGGGCGCAAGTAGGGCGCAACTAGGGCGCAAGTAGGGCGCAAGTAGCGCGCAAGTAGGGCGCAAGTAGGGCGCAACTAGGGCGCAAGTAGGGCGCAAGTAGCGCGCAAGTAGGGCGCAAGTAGGGCGCAACTAGGGCGCAAGTAGGGCGCAAGTAGCGCGCAAGTAGGGCGCAAGTAGGGCGCAACTAGGGCGCAAGTAGGGCGCAAGTAGCGCGCAAGTAGGGCGCAAGTAGGGCGCAACTAGGGCGCAAGTAGGGCGCAAGTAGCGCGCAAGTAGGGCGCAAGTAGGGCGCAACTAGGGCGCAAGTAGGGCGCAAGTAGCGCGCAAGTAGGGCGCAAGTAGGGCGCAACTAGGGCGCAAGTAGGGCGCAAGTAGCGCGCAAGTAGGGCGCAAGTAGGGCGCAACTAGGGCGCAAGTAGGGCGCAAGTAGCGCGCAAGTAGGGCGCAAGTAGGGCGCAACTAGGGCGCAAGTAGGGCGCAAGTAGCGCGCAAGTAGGGCGCAAGTAGGGCGCAACTAGGGCGCAAGTAGGGCGCAAGTAGCGCGCAAGTAGGGCGCAAGTAGGGTGTAAGGAGGGCGCAAGTAGGGCGCAAGTAGGGCGCAAGTAGGGTGCAAGTAGGATGCAAGTAGGGCGCAAGTAGGGCGCAAGAAGGGCGCAAGTAAAGCGCAAGTAGGGCGCAAGTAGGGCGCAAGTAGGGCGCAAGTAGGGCGCAAGTTGGGTCCAAGTAAGACAGATAAGTCGCAAGTAGGGCGCAAGCAGGGCGCATGTAAGTAGGGCAGAACTGGGGCTCAAGTAGGACGCAACGAGGGTGCAAGTAGGGCGCAAGTGCGCCATTCGCGTCCTAGATTCGGCTCCCTGGTCTCGGAGAGGAATCAGATAGCCTTTCGTAGATAAAAATGGGTACGACACCAGGACGTCCCGGGAGGTCACCCATCCTAGTACTATTCTGGCCCATGGGCGCTTATCTGCTGAATTCGAATGGAATCCGGAGTAGTAGCCCGGGTATGATCGTACCACGCTTTGAAAGGGATGGGCCGATAATGTGACACGTGTGTGAGCGGGCACGGCGATGCAACGTGAATTAGCGGAATGGGCACATCGATGCGTTGTTTTTCCACACGAGGAGGAGGGGAGGGGTAGTGGGAGGGGAGACGGAGGTGCGCGCATGGCAATGGTTTGGGGACCGGGCAGCACGGGCGGTGTCGAGGAGGGGTGGGGTGGGGTGGCGTTAGCGACATGCGAATGCGACGGATGAGAGGCGGTCGGGCACTGTGCAGGCTTGTCGTGTTAGTGGCATGCAGAGTGGTGGGATTAACGAGAGGCGACGGGGACGAGGCTACAGAGACGAGGCGTGTCGTGCGTGCGTGGGACTGCGAGCGGGACGGTACGACTCGTAGGGTGGAAAGGAAGGTGCGGGAGCTTGGGTTGGTACGACTCGTGGGGTGGAAAAGAGGGGTGCGGGCGCTTGGGTTGGTACGACCCGTGGGGCTGGATAGAGGCGCGGGTGCAAATGATTTGTCTCCCCGAACATTCGGAATTGGTCCAGACGAATCATGACATATGCTCTCGGAGGCGTACAGGCGCCCCTATTTCGAGTCGGGTAACACCCGGGGAGGTAAAAAGTGCCGCTTCCAACATGGATTCTGACTTAGAGGCGTTCAGTCATAATCCTACACATGGTAGCTTCGCGCCACTGGCTTTTCAGCGAAGCGCAATTACCAATTATGTGAATCACGGTTCCTCTCGTACTAATTTGAATAACTGTTGCGGCACCAGATCATTAGTAGGGTAAAACTAACCAGTCTCACGACGGTCCAAACCCAGCTCACGTTCCCTATTGGTGGGTGAACAATCCAACACTTGGTGATTTCTGCTTCACAATGATAGGAAGAGCGGATATCAAAGGATCAAAATGCAACGTCGCTATGAACGCTTGGCTGCCACAAGCTTGTTATCCCTGTGGTAACTTTTCTTACACCTCTAGCTTCAAACTCGGAAAGACTAAAGGATCGATAGGCCATGCTTTCACAGTTTGTTTTCGTACTGAAAATAAAAATCAAATGAGCTTTTACCTTTTTGTTACTTGTTCGGAGTCACATTTCGGGTCGGCGGAAATTCCCGCCCCTTAGTCTCAGAGACTCTCAAGACGCGTGCCCGGAGGTCCTGCGTCGTATGCTCCAGGGCGTATGGGTTGGAATTTTTGAGCGGGAGTTGGGTCATCGATATCAGCACGGGCGTGCAACGTGCGTATGGATGAGTTTACTCGATTTTGGGTCGGCGGAAATTCCCGCCCCTTAGTCTCTGAGGCTCTTGAGACGCGTGCCCGAAGGCGCTACGTCGTATGCTCCAGGACGCGTGGGCTGGAATCTTTGAGCGGGAATCGGGTCACCGATGTCGGCACGGGCGTGCAACGTGCGTATGGATGAGTTTTCTCCATTTCGGGTCGGCGGATATTCCCGCCCCTTAGTCTCGGAGGCTCCCGAGACGCGTGCCCGGAGGCGCTACGTCGTATGCTCCAGGGCGCGTGGGGTGGAATTTTCAAGTGGGAAATGGGTCATCGATGTCGGTACTGGTGTTTGACGTACATATGGATGCGTTTTCTCGATTTCGAGTTGGGGGAAAGTCCCGTCCCTTAGTCTCGGAGGCTCCCGAGACGCGTGCCCCGAGGCGCTACGTCGTATGCTCCAGGGCGCGTGGGCTGGAATTTTCGAGCGGGAGTTGGGTCACTGATGTCGGTACGGGCGTGCGACGTGCGTATGATTGAGTTTTCTTGATTTCGGGTCGGCGGAAATTCCCGCCCCTTAGTCTCGGAGGCTCCCGAAACGCGTGTCCCGAGGCGCTACGTCGTATGCTCCAGGGCGCGTGGGCTGGAATTTCGAGCGGGAAGTAGGTCATCGATGTCGGTACGGGCGTGCGACAAGCGTATGGATGAGTTTTCTCGATTTGGGTTGGCAGAAATTCCCGCCCCTTAGACTTGGAGCTCCCGAGATGCGTGCCCGGAGGCGCTACGTAATATGCTCCAGGACGCGTGGGCTGGAAATGTCGAGCGGGAGTTGGGTCACTGATGTCGGCACGAGCGTGCATTGTGCGTATGGATGAGCTTTCTCCATTTCGGGTCGGCGGAAATTCTCGCCCCTTAGTCTCAGAGGCTCCGGAGACGCATGCCGGGAGGCGTTACGTTGTATGCTCTAGGGCGCGTGGGTTGGAATTTCCGAGCGGGAGATAGGTCATCCATGTCGGTACGGGCGTGTAACGTGCGTATGGATAAGTTTTCTCAATTTTGGGTCGACGGAAATTCCCGCCCCTTAGTCTCGGAGGCTCCCGAGACGCGTGCCCGGAGGCGCTACGTCGTATGCTCCAAGGCGCGTGGGTTGGAATTTTCGAGCGGGAGTTGGGTGATCAATGTCAGCACGGGCGTGCGGCAGGGTGGAAGTAGGGGGGAAGTAGGGCGCAAGTCGGGCGAAAGAAGGGCGGAAGTAGGGCGTAAGTAGGGCGCACGTAGGACACAAGTAGGGTGCAAGTAGGGCGCAAGTAGGGTTCAAGTAGGGCACAAGTACGGCGCAAGTAGGACGCAAATAGGGCGCAAGTAGGGCGCAAGTAGGGCGCAAGTAGGGCGCAAGTAGGGCGCAATTTGGGCGCAAGTAGGG
>SZWC01024717.1:4224-19375 GCA_023375785.1 Penium margaritaceum | reverse complement strand
CACGCACGCACGCATGCACGCATGCACGTACGCGCACGTGCACTCACACATGCACGCGCACGCACTCAGACGCACACGCGCACGTGCGCACACACACACACACACACACACACACACACATACAGAGAGAGAGAGAGAGAGAGAGAGAGAGAGAGGGAGGGAGGGAGGGAGGGAGGTGCAAGACAGCTTCCTAGCACTGTTATTGCTGGTGCGGCAGTACAAGCCGGCCGGCAAACTCACTAGCACACACTGGTGGAGGTGAGAACAACAAGGGGTTGGCTAGGGGCCCCAACACAAGTGTCAGAAGCTGCAAATACTGAATTGTGCAGAGAGGAATGACAACTGAGGTCAGGACAACCTAAATAGTGTCATGGCCCTACTGGATGCAGACACACACTTAGCGCACAAGGGCGCTATTTTCTAGCAGGACAAAACAGTGGCAAAAACATAGTTTTGGCCACAAGTCCCTACAGACACGTCAGAACGACGAGCCGTTTGAACCAGAACGGCCCCACCGACAAGATCTACGTCCTGATAGGCTGCACGCCTGTGTGCTGTCCAACAACACGAATGTAAAAAATACGAGGGTCTTCTTGGCGTCCGTCGCCGCCGGCCGCCGGTCTTCTGCCACCGTAGCCAGTCTCAAGGATATGCACGTGAATGGACATGAGCCGAGGGGTCACCGTAAGCCGTGTATGACACACACAACAACCTTCTCCCATGACCGGACGGCGAAACACGTCCATGCACATGCAGACACTAACGCTGGATAGAACAGGTAACTCACAGCCGCTGTAGTCAGCAAGTACATCATAGGCAAGGTGGCACATGAGGAATCAACCTGCAACAGGGATGGGGCAGAGTCCCACGGAACGAGTGGCCGCATGAAACTTCGAATGACCGAGAGCCTTGGTCATAAAATCCGCGCACAACCTGTCAGTGCCCACGTGGATGACTCGGATCTCACCATGATCAACCAGATCACGCGAGAAGTGGTGCTCGATATCTATGTGCTTTGTGCGTGCATGGAACACACCTGAGTTGTTGGAGATGGCCTCCACGCTCATGTTGTCACACTGGAGAACAAAAGGGAGAATGGACTGACGTAATTCACGCAATAGACTGATGAGCTAGACAAAGTCCGTTGCACCGGCGCCTAGAGCAACATACTCTGCCTCAGCCGTGCTGCGTGCAATGCAGCCCTGCTTCCCACTTTGCAAGGACACTGCAGTGCCTCCAATGAGAAAGATGTAGCTGGTGCGGCTCTTGCCATCTGGACTCCACGCCCAGTCACTGTCTGTGTACCCATCGAGCACAACTGACACCTGCTCACGAAAGCACATGCCGAAGCGTGCGGTGGACAGGATGTAGCGCACACATCAGACTGTGGCCTCTAGTGTTAGCTGGCGTGGAGCCTGCGATAACTCGGCGAGCAGGTTGACAGTGAAGGCAATATCGGGCCGTGTCGTGGTGGCCAAGTACATGAGCGAGCCGCTGACTCGCAGGTAGAGGGTCACATCGATTGGCTCCCCCAGGTCAACAAGGTCATCCACCTTCAGGGCGGCCTGTCCCTCAGGTGCCATGGGCGTGGATGCAGTGAGGAGGTCGGCAAAACGCGCTCCCACAGTCTCTGCGTAGCGTCCCTGATGGACACGGAGTGTGCGACGGA
The DNA here is from genome assembly GCA_023375785.1 of Penium margaritaceum. Taxonomy (NCBI): domain Eukaryota; kingdom Viridiplantae; phylum Streptophyta; class Zygnematophyceae; order Desmidiales; family Peniaceae; genus Penium; species Penium margaritaceum. The sequence goes on along the minus strand of SZWC01024717.1, from coordinate 17,706 downwards.
TACGGTCGCGCACAATCTCCATCCCTAAAAAGACAAAGGCCTCACCAATATCTTTCATCTTGTAGGCCGAGGAGAGAACGGCCTTGGCAGCATTCACTGCTCCCAGGTCGGGCGAGGCAATCAAAAGATCATCCACATAGACGAGGATGGCATCGAGCATTGCTGGGGACTGTGAGAGGAATAGGGATGGGTCAGCATCACTCTGAACGTACCTGGCGCGTCTCATCGTGCAGTTGATCTCCTAGTTCCAGCAACGAGGTGACTGTTTCAGGCCATACAAAGCCTTTCGCAGCCGGTACACTTGACCGGTGATATCCTCAAAGCCGGGTGGCTGGACCATGTGGATTTCCTCCTCAAGGTCCCCGTTCAAAAACGCGTTGTTGACATCCATGTGATGGAGTTCCCAGTCGTGCTGTGCCACCTGGCTCAGTAGCGTGAGCGTGGTCGTCATCCGTCCAACAGGGGCCAAGGTCTCGGTATAGTCCATGCTAGGGACCTGAGAGAAACCTTTTGCTGTCAGGCACGCTGTGTAGCGCTCCACAGTGCCGTCTGGTTTGAGCTTCTTGCGTAGAACCCACTTGGCCTTGATGGCCTTGCGGTTCTTTCGAAAGTCCATCAGCTCAAAGACGTCGTGCTCTCGGATGGCATTGAGCTCCGCCTGGAAGGCAGAGCGCCACTGCTCAGCGTCGGGGGCTGACAAGGCCTCAGGCAGACTGGTGGGGTCGGGAGACAGTACTGGTGCACTGCGTGTAGCCAGGGCATACGCCGCAGAGGGAGGATCGACTGTCACCATAGACTCAACGGCGTCACAAGCAAGGCCGCGCTCATGAGCAAGTAGTGCTATACCAATGGCACAACCAGGGTGAACCTCAGCGAGGCCGCAAGCAGTCAGGCCGAGGGCCTTCGTGCCCGGGTCACCGTTGACGATGCTACGCGTGGAGCGTGGGCGGAAACGTCCGTCGGGTGCTTGTGTGTAAGGGTCCGACGGGACAGGTTCAGTGGGTACCGCTAACTCGCATGCTGTTGTGGACAGCACGACAGGCATGCCACTCGAGAATGGTGTGTCCTCAACAGTGGGGGACGGGCCCACGGTAGACGCAGGCACGTCCGCGACTGGAGGCAGGGATGGCTCAGAGCCAGACACGGATGCGGTCGCAAGATTCGGCAGAGCCTCATACGCGGAAGCAGGCACAGGATCAGGTGGAGCCTCAGACGCAGAGGCAGAATCGGGCACAGACTTGGACACAGACTCAGACACGGGCGAGAGCGGAGAGTCGGGGGGAGAGGAGCGAGCCGCAGATGGGATAGGGCTGGTGGTGCCGGTGGGCACAGCCTCTGGGGACAGCCCCTGGGGTGTCGGCGACGGAGTGACCGTAATGGACAGGGGTATTGTAACAACCACGCCAAGAGCCTCCTCCACACTAGGGTACACCCAGGGGCATGAGCAGCATACAGAGCATGGATGCGGGCAAGGTCGCGGAAGGTGAGATGGTCGAAGAAGTGATCGTCACGAGACTCCACGATGCGGCGTCGCTCAGGGTCCCAGAACCGCCAGGCCTTCGACCGCGGGGCGACGCCAACAAAGGTGCAGATGCAGTCCTGTGGAGAGAGCTTGCTCCCCTGTTGCTCCGGTGTGAACCAGATGCAGGCAAGGGAGCCCCAGATACGGGCCAGGCGCAGATCCGCGTGATGCCCGTACCATAGCTCGTAGGGCGTGTGGTGACCAGGGAGGGGACCGGTGGTGCTGTTACGGCTAACACTGCTGGTGCTGGTGCCGCTGCTCTTCCCATCGTTGGAACCACCACCTGACGATTTGCGACCCTTCTTCCCCTGAGCTGGAACTGCTCTTGTTGTAGACGGCGGGGAGGAGGATGCGGCGGCAATTACAACTGAAGCGGTGCTGCGGCAAGTGCGGTTTACGGCGTCCATGCCGGCGACCTCCAGGAAGTGCAGGGTGGCCCAGCGCAGCAGGGTCCCGTCGCTCGCCATGTCACGAAGCAGAGTCTGGTCGAAGTTGCTGAAGACGCGTGCATAGTTGAGGTGGATGCCGTAGAGGATGATCTGGAGGGAGGAGTACTGCGCAGGGGCATCATCTCCCGGCTCCTCGTACAACTGGATCGCTCGGCGCTAGTAGTCAGCTCTGTACTCCTGAGCAGTCTGACAGAGGGAGTTGAAGTTGGAAAGGCTTGAGACGTCAGGGCCAAGTGGCGTCCTAAAAAAGAGTGACAGCCAGTGCCCATGCCTCGCAAGGGTCATCTTTAGAACCGGTTAGTAGATCGCCAACTGAAGTCTTTGGGTACTTCGGGTACTCAGGGCTCATGTTTCGAGGATCCAATTTCTCCAAAACATATAATGGGCTAGAGTTAGGATTGACTTTAGTCAAGAGGATATTAGTGGCGGGATATTAGGTGAAAGGAGTACCGCGATGGAAAATCCATCGTGTTACTACTCCTCCACTTTGAGCTTGGCATTAGGGTCTTGTTCCAACATGGCAATGCTACATGGAATAATTAGGATTAGTATTATTGTTTTATGTCCATGTCTTGTGACGACTACGTCCGATTGTGATGTAGTTCATCTTGGCCAAAATGGCTGAGGCAACCATTAGTTCCTCCTTGGACTACACTTTGTGAGGGCCTTTGTTTTGGGTGCAGAAGTTAGTTGCAAAACAACCCACGACTATTACATTGGCATTAGAGTTTCTGGAAAAAAAATCTGGGTGTAAAAAACACTCTAATGTCAGATCTAGATATCGGCGGACAACATTAGCTGTTGATGCAGAGTACAACAAGAAAAAAAGTTTGGACTAGATTGTCCAAAGGCTGCCCGATCGGCGGAGAGAGCGAGATGGCCGAGAGTTGGGAGACGGAGCCTTGGAGAGCATCGAGCCGAGAGTTGGGAGCTATGCCTCTATCAAGTGGAATGATAAAAGAAAGAAATGAAAAGGGGTTTGCATCAGCACGACCTCCATGTGCACAACAAGCCCACCAAGTGAAGGAGCATGCACCTCCTCTCCACCCCTTGGGACGACGTCACCCCGCTCGACAAGCTGATCGAGGTGACGTTGCCTGAAGGGGTCAAGAGGAGGGATCTTCTCTCCCCCTTGCCAAGGGGGAGGTAGCGTCCTCCCCTTCTCTCGTCCCTGTAATTGAAGGAGAGGAGAGGGACGAACTCGCCCTCCCCCCCTACTCCAACACCGCTCATGGCAACAAGGTAGAGGAGAGGGACAGACTCCCTCCCCCGCCCTTCACTGTGGCACCGATGTCACCGACAAGGAAGAGATGGACGGATGTCCCTCTCCTCCCTCCTCCTACAATGCCAATGGCACCAAAGGGGAGAAGAAGGATGGATTCACTCTCCTCCCTCTCCCTCTCTCCTTCTCTCCATCCCCGCCTCCTCTCACAAGGAACCATGGCCTAAGGAAGGAGGGGATGAAGCTCCCTCTTCCACTCATCAATGAAGGAGATGGAGCCCCAAAAACGTAAAACACAGAAGTTGTGCAGTTGTCCAATGTGGTGTGTGGACTGTTCATGCAGTTGGTCGCGGTGAGGGTTAGATGTGAGAGGACAAAGGTTTAACCTGTACAAGTATTTGTAGCATTTTGTTCCCAAATAGTCCCATTTTGAGACCTGATTGGTTCAACAGAAATTGGCTTCAGTTCCTCTACTTGGTATTTGTTTTGGACACCATCAAAGTAAGCTTGAAGCTCAAACTGATCTCCGATGTTTTTTTCAACAATAAAATCCTTAAAAGGAAAGTCTCTTTGTGCCACTAGCACTAGAGGGAAAGACAACTTCCTCCAGTGAGCCCGCTATTGACCGTTTCGGTCATGGGTTTCCACCGTAGATTGATAAAGAGCTTTGATTGAGCTCTAGAAAATTCCAATTTTTTGGAGATATTATCCTAATCCATTTCTCTATAAAATGAAAGCAAAAAGGGAAAGCCAGTCATTTTTCAAGTAGACCACGTATTTTTTTCAAAGGAAAAAGTTGTTTAATGCGATGAAACTGGAATGTAGTTAATGGCAGTCACTTCAACACAAGAAATTTAGCACTGATAGCGCCGAATTTTTCTATGTCAACATCAAATTTTGGGATAGTTCGTGAAAAAAAACTCAAAAGGGGTGACCGTTACAATCCATGACATGGCTTTATGCGGGTGTACATGTACTAAACAAGTTTGTTTGCAAAAAAGGGCCATTATTATGTGCACCAGGTTGTAAAACCATAACAGTGAGGCGCATGAAGACAAATTGGTGATTAAAAAAACTCAGAAGCATTGTACGTACCACGAAAAATCAACAACTCATCTATTTTATCCAATGACTCAAAATGTGTGGACCGCATGAAAGGAGAGTCAATTGCACAGTCAGATGTGCATCTGCCATGTCATTGATGTAAGTGCCAATTCCACTACTGACAACAATACATGCATTGATTGCATATTTTTTGTTAGTTCCCAAGATTGAAATATTGCTAGTTGCATTCTAATCATGGATGCCGAATGCATTTGCAGTGCTAGTGCTCAATGGACTACTCATGGTCTACAGAGATATGACCAAAGCAAAGGCCAATTGCGCATCCACGTGATTGCCAATCGCACCAAGGATGTTGGATAAGTCATTTTTGCTTGGATTTTGACAAAACAAGAAGGTGAGTGCCAATCACACTCATCACACATGCGACGGTGGATATTACAACACAAGGGTTGATTGCACAAAATTAACAAGTGCCAGTTGCAATGGGAATGTGACCAACATGGGAGATGCAATTGTAGGATTGACACAAATGCCGGATGCACAATGACCACGAGCATTGAATGTATGGCCGACAAGTGCGCCAGTGAACTTGTTTACACGAGTGCCAAATGCATCGTTATGATAAACATTGTTTTTACGATCGACAAAATCTACGGGTTGTACTTATCATGGGTGTTGAATTCACCACTCATTCGAGTAGAAAACACACTATGGCCATGAATCCCGATTGGACTAGCTATGCTGGTGTCAATGATTCAACACGTGTTGGGATATGCCAATGGAATTGATAACATGGGTGTTGATCGTACCTCGTTGCATCCACGAGCAAGAACTAGGCAACTCTTTACGTAGCCGTGCTAGCTTGTGGTTGACCACCAAATGAAAGCATATGATATATTCAAAGAGTGGATATGCAGGCAAGTGCATGGAAAATGTTACTTGATGTGCCAAAAAACATGTTGTATGATGTTTGCAAGCCATCTCGACAAGGTTGAGGATGGTCACACCGCCAAATTATTCAAAAAGAGAACCGACTGACATTATTAGAAATATTCCGAGACGGCAGTGGTGATTGGATGTGTGTCCAAATGGTGTAACAAGAACACAAGGATCTTATTTGTCACAAAACAAGATGATCATTTGGAGTTAGAAACTCTGTCCTTGCATTAGTAGTATGGAAGATACTTTTGAAAGAAGTGCAAACAAAATTTTTACGAATAAATGACACGTGTGACAAGGACGATTCCCAAAGGGGGACGAGCTCCTCCATATACATCGATGGAATGTGCTACAAAAGCCTAGTCGGTTGAGCACTAGTTCCAAAACATGCACGGCTTGCATGACTGCAAGAGGTCAATGCGCATGGTAAAATGCCTAAGACAATCCCCTTCTCAATGGATCAAGGTATGCGGTTCATACGTTTATACTTTAACCACGTGAAATTGGGCATACATCACGCATGAATAACTTTCATGACATGCATAAAAATCTTACTCACTACTGTTGGTGTGTCGACTAGAACACCAAGTTACGGATAAGTTTGACGGAAAAATGATCACAATGGTTTTGTGACACTTGATCAAGTTGACAATATCAGCTGATGTTTTGGATAGAAATAGCGACAACAAATCACCAAACAGTTGGTTTGGTGGGCACATCACATGTTCTACAACAGTTACACTTCCCATTATGATGTGATTTTCAAAGCCAAATGTGATTGTTTGATGACTAAGCCAGTGTCATGACTATGTCATGAGATGTTGAACAGACCTGGTGTGTAAGCAAGCCGAATTTAATCCTAGAGGATTGATATCATGTTGTGTTTACAGATTGTGTACTAGAATAATCATTACAATTGGTCATGACTGATACAAGCATCTGTCCGTGATTGAACGTGTCAAGGATGATATCCTTGAATAAATAGCCAATGAAAAATCATTGACATCTTATCACCCAATGACTGATGGACACAATTTGTGGCACTCGACTGGTGTCGACAATAAAAGGTACTAATGCTTACTCAAAACCCTATTCAAAAGACAAGGATGATTTTCGGTGGGGGGCCAAAATTATTCTACGGGTCCCCGGAAAATGAAGATGCCGCACTACAGTAGTCATAGATCACAAGAGTCACATTCGAGAGTATAATGAGACTGATTGAATGTCAAAGGTGAACAAATTTGAAGGCAAAACCTTCATTATATTGTAATTGGATGAGTGAACATGTCATGGACATTGATAAGAAAAGTGCATGATCCGAGGTTGTTCACATGAGTCCATCCATGGTTTTTTGAAAACTCCATTCCAGGGAAAATGAGCGATATTTTGTTTCTACGATTGGAGTTACAGATTGCTATGACGATCTCATAGTATTCCATAAACCAACTATGACATAGTAAGGATCATGTCAGGGCTCAAGTTTGTGCCTAAAGCTTATGACCGTGGAGGCAAACCATGAAGCAATAGATTTATGCTAATAATGTGTTAGCACCCACATCTCGGTGGTGCAACTGACCACACAATGAGTTGTCATTCTGAAGAAGCCTCAAGCCTAAGGGGATTGTGACACTTTTCACCAATCGTGTACAACACACCCTTCAAACATCATCTACATGGATTATGACCATGCAAAAGATATGGTGTACCACTGTTCATGCGCTATCAATGTGAAAAATAAAGTCAATATCTGATTTTTCGGACAAAAGTGATCTCTGACTAAGATCATAATGACCACGATGTATTCGAATCATGCTTCGTGACTTGGACGGTCATGGTGAAGCAACTGAAGTCCCTTGGTTTGTGGGATGGTTCAATTGATTTACTTTGCCGAATGCATATACAATGTGTTTTTTTATGTCACTAAGGTGGTATCCACAATGGTGGTCGTTTGTATGATGTATTAGATGAGGGCGATATCCCTCTACAAGTGCTTTGGACAAGGCATATCACAAACAGACCATTGAGTAGAAGTACTGAATGTGGAAAAATAAGACATTGAAGAAATGCGGATTGTTACAACTTGACAAACACAATCCAAATGGAATCCTTGGACATGATTACATAAACATGATTTAGGAACTAATCGTTCCAAGATCACAGGAAGAGATTTGGAAGAGTTAGATCATATAGAATTGACATAAAAAAGGTATTCGTGGATAGAATGCATGGTTGCTGAGATTAGGTATCTCAGCTAACCTAGTTAGAAGTAATGTGCTTTTCATAGGGACGTCAGTAGCAACCTAGAATATCCATTTTAGAAAGAATTAAGGGGAATGATGGTTGAAACCAAGATCATCTAGGAAGGAGAATTGTCGTGTCTAGTGATGAATGTTGACGAAAATTGCACGTGCCGGACGACCAATGCCGCCTCCTTCAAATATGAGTGTAATCTTTGAAAGGAAAGACAAGTGTGCTCAACAACCATGTCTTAGGACCGTATTGCCTCCCAACCCTATGATAAAGGTAGCATGCAGGTTGCATGGGTATGGTGGAGCTTGGTTGAGTTCAACCTAACAATCCACGGATGCTAAATGAGGTCTGGTAGACCTATATGTGATCATGAACACATGTTTATAAACCAAGAGGACTAACGTCCGGATCTTGGATCGCATATATCAACGATGTTGCGGGGAGGTACCACCTTGGCAACAACCCCTTGGAAGAGATAATGTCCGAATGACATGGGAAGGGTTGTGTGGACCTGGATAGTTTTTGCGAGGGCGTTTGGTTAATGAGTCTTGGGGAGGCTCCTTGCAAAGTGGAAGAGGGCATCACAACACCTTGCTAAGCACGTACAATCTCGAATGTGGGGAAATTCATCTTATGTACCCTCTTCAAAACAGGGAAGACATTGTTGACAATTTAAGTCCCAAAAGGCATTGAATATTTTGCTGATACACACCAATGAGTATCAGGTACACATGTGAAGAACGTACCAAGATTGTCCATGTCTCATCTTCGTCAGAGCCAAAGGATCACACAATTAACACAGGATGTTGTGCGTGAATGGCCATAACCACAGAAACTAGAAGTGTTTGGTTGATTATGTGTGAACATGATGCAACCCTGTCGTGGATGACTAGAGTCCACACATGCGATTTTTTGTGCTTTTTGTTGCATGGTTTACATGACGAAGTACGCGATGATCAAACCTCCATGAGCAAATATGAATCAGGACTGTTTGAAGCCAAGGGAGAGGAATGTATCGTACGAACCATTTTTAAATTTAGCAATGGCCATTAGATAATTATTAGGCACTTTGGGTACTCAAGGCTACATTTTATAGGAGCCAAAAGCCCGAAACAATACAATGCATTAGAGTGGCTTGATTGTAGCCTGGAAACATCCGTGGCTGGATTCTAGGTGAAAGGAGTGTTGCAATAGAACCATCGTGTCTGTCCACTTTTAGCTTGGCACTAAGGTCTTGCTCGAGCATGGCAATGCCACGTGGAATGATTAGGGTTAGGATTATTGTTTTTTGCCCATGCCCTATCACGACTTTATTTGTTTATGGCACGGTTCGTCTAAGCCAAAATGGCGGAGGCGACCATTTGCTCCTCCTCCTTTGACTACACTTTGTGGGTGCCTACATGTTGGGCTTAGTAGTTAGTTGCAAAACAACCCACGGTTGTTACAAAAAATTATGAGATTGGCACTCATAAGTCAATCCATTGAGCCATGTGCAAGTTGGTTATTATCGCAAGCCAGTCCATGAGCCTCATCCTCCCTCGCCACTTAAAACCGGTAAGGGAGAGGGGAGCTCATTCACGCATGTGGGACTACCACCCACACGAGAAAAGTACCAAATGGGCAGTACCCCCCTCATGGTGTTTTAACTCTATCTTGTAGACGATTAACGATATGATTATCCAATAATCAACTTTGTCAACTTTTTGTTTGTTATTTCACATTGATGGCTGGCAAGGATATGGATAAGTGGCTTTTTTGGCTAGTCATTACTCAAACTAGATTTTAACTTGAACTGCTAAAATGAAACACCCACCACTCTTGGATGGTGAGTAAATGGAAATGCTTACTAATTTCATGGTCAGCATGACGATGAAAGGTGGCATTTTGTTGGAGGCCTGCAACATTGACAAATTTATCCCATGTAGCATAATAAATACACATTGCCCATTGGGATATCCCATAACCAGTCTTTAGATTATGAGCACTACGTAATCAATGTACATTTGTAGGAATTTAAGAGTCTTCCATAAGATTAGATTTTGTGACAAGTCCTTGACAAACACATGGATTCAACCAATAACTTCCATTCCGTAGGGATTCAAGGCTAAAGCACATGATACATAAAGGTTGTCACGAAGAAGGGTGTGCACAAACAGGGTAAAGACCCAACCATTTGTGGAATTGTGAACGTACAACAATTGGTATGTTCTTGAGAGTTTTGACATAAGATGACGATATGTTGCAAGAACTTCTTGTCCGCTACAACGACATCACCGCAACATCTGTGCGTAAATGTCCCCACAGTTCTTTGTTCTAGAGATCAAGGAAAAGGTGTGAAACTTGGTGAGATGTGTTTTTTTACCGTGGGATGAGCGTATAGGCTGTTGTTGATGGAATTTGGGAGTGCCTTGCACAAGTGGGTTTATAACCTTTAGGGTGATTGATGTGAATAATAAGTGAAATGCTGTGTGAAAATGAGTTCAAACAATTCTCAAGCGATAAGTTCCATATGTTTGTCGCAAAACGTGCCCGGGTGGAACACATTCTAGGCGAGGGCACATGATTTGATCATGAGCCCACTTCTCCCTTCTAAGACGGGAGTAGATGGGGAAATGTAGACAGAGATTTGAATCTCTGCCCATCCACTTTTTCCTTTCTCGTTGGACCATCATGGATGGGAAGGTGTGTAGGGGTGAGCCAAGGGAGAAGGACTTAAATACTATGAGAGTAATTTGAGAGCTTTAAAAACACATACATAAATCAAAGCCAGTGCTTCTTTTCATATGTATAAAGTAATGACGTTTTGTTGTAAAAAGACATCAATTGCACGACAAATTGACATAGATGATGTCAGAAAACGTTCATGCAATTTTTATGTGGTTGTGGGTGAGAAGAAGTTTCACCCAGCTCCCCACCGTTTTTGGGACCTGCCCATTATCATGTTCACATCCATTGGGAGCAGGATGAAATTATTATTCAAACCAAATTTGAAACTTTCCAACAAGGAAAGAGGAGGAAAGATGAACAAGTTTCCGTGCTCTTCCTTGCAGCCGCATGTGCATGATGTGTGCGTGTGGTGAATTTTGTGCTACAATCATGGTCTCGTGTTTGGGAGCTGAACGGGAGAAAGTTTTGGCCAACCAGGTAACGACCCCAAAGTCAGGCCTAGTCTGTTAAGAAAAGCAGGAAATCCCTTCCCGAAAGGTTGTATGGATTTAGGCAGCATGGTGCCTTCTATGAAGCCCAGTTGATGACGTCATGTATTGAATAGGAAACCACAATCGCCGTGTCCCTGCTCGGACAGAAAACTCACAGAATGTTGAGCTATTGAGGGAGCTCATCGTTAGAAACCGTACATCGAGCCTGGCTTAGGGAAGAGCATTTCACACGCTGGGTAGGGAGCTGACCATCCGTCACCAACGGATCCAGCTTGGCTATCAAGGGGCCGGGATGTTGGATTTCTCTAACAAAAGCAGGTTCGCAAGTCCAACTCTCCTTGTTATTCTTTGTGGAGCACCAGCACCACCAGCAATTTGTCAGGATTTCATTGCAAACTGTCAGTTTTGCAATTCCAACTCTTCTTGTTATTCTTTGTGTTTTTCGCTTGGTTTGCGGAGTTGGATTTCTCTAACAAAGGCTCCTATCCACGTCTTGGCCGTGAGCCTATTGCGACAGTGACACGGGTTAAGTCTCCATAGTTAGAAGACGCGTCTCTATACTTCGTCGCAGAACCCTGACGTGGATGAGGACTTCGCTGTCGAGGGAGCTAATCGTTAGACACCGTAGATCCAGCCTGCCTTGGGGCAGAGCATTTCACACGCTGGGTAGGGAGCTGGGCCCCGGTACGATATGTTTTAATCTATCGAAGGGGGTTTGAGCGCGAACAGTCGATAGTTGAAACCAATCATCGATCACCCGGAAAAAGGCGGGGCAGGTGATCGATGTTTGGCTACAACGATTGCACTTGCCGCGTTTTCGAACAATAATAGATTTTCCATCGATGAATTGCGTATGACGTGTACTTTCCAAACGTCTCTGGAAGCCATTGCAGGAGTCGAGACCGTGACCGTTGAAAATGACACTTCCAGTGGTCCACGGGTCGCGTCCAGTCCGCTTTCTTTGTCATGCAACTGCATTTCACTTCGTGTTCAGCCCAATCGCTTTCACCCAGGCGGCTAACCATGGACCGTGAGCGACGACGTGCGCTTGCCCGGCGTGCGATCGTCCGTCGCGCAGTTGCGCTACGTGCCCTACTCCTCAATCTCCTGTTCGACATTATGCAAGACATGTGCAACCGGCTGCGCAATCGGCTTGTGTGGCAGCCAATGCTGACTTCATCCTATGGCGGCGTTCAATGGCTGCGCGAGCTCATGCAAGGCCACCCACAGAGATTCTACAACGCCACCCGCATGACCGTGCAGACGTGGAATGCAATCATCGTCGAGCTACGCACGCGGACTGTCATTCGTGATACGCGGTTGTGCATCGAGGAGAAGGTGTTTATGTGGCTGCAGTGTGTTACGCATGCAATGTCGTTGCGTGAGCTGGCGGAACGCTTCCAACGGGGGCATCCAACCATATGTCGCGTGTTGCGAGAAGTCGTCGCTGCGCTCAACTCCCTGTCAGCCACAGTCATCCGGCAACCACAACCGGGCGATGGCATCCCCGCAGCATGGCAGGACCGCACGGACTACATGCCATACTTCCGACGCTGTGTCGGAGCGATTGACGGCACCCATGTGCCCGTCATCGTCGGCCATGAGAGGAGGGGTGCGTACGTCAACCGGCACCAGCAGGTGACGCAAAACGTGCTCGCGTCATGCAACGCCGACCTCCGCTTTACATTCATGACAACCGGGTGGGAGGGGTCTGCACATGACGCGCGGATGTTCACTGACGTGCTTGCCAGGGGGTTTCGTCTGCCACCATCCACATTCCTACTCGCGGATGCCGCGTTTCCTGAAGGGTTCGGCCTAATGACCCCGTTTCGTGGACGACGTTACCACCTGCAGGAGTTTGGCGAGGGCGCACAGCGACCACAAGATGCAGAGGAACTGTTCAATCTACGGCACGCGAGTGCCAGGTCAATAATCGAACGCTGCTTCGGTGTGTTAAAGGCTTTCTTTCACATCTGCCGCGAGATTCCAGCATACGCGGTCAGATTTCAGCCTCGACTTTTGTTGTCATGTTTTATAATGCACAATTTAGTTCAATCCCGTGAACATGTGGCCATGCTTTTGCAAGGAGATGAGAGTGAGCAGCAGCCTGTGGGTATTTGCCCAGTTCGTGTGCCGGTTAGTGGAGGCAGAGGTGGTGATGCAAACATGCGTGGTAGGAGGGGACAGATTGCAAGAGAGATGTGGGAGGACTTTGTCCATGAATAATTGGATTGATAACATTTATAATCAATAATCACCGTGCAAGTACTCTTCATCAGCATGCAGTGCAGCTTCCTCTCCAAAAACTTCTGCAACTGCATCGTCCCCAGTTGCCGGGTCGGATCCGACCTGGCTTGCATCCCCCTCCATGTCAGCGGATGCATCCCATGGTCCACTTGCACCTGCAGCGCTTGTTGACTGTGTGGCAGCATGCCTCATACTGTTAGGCTGGCGCCCAAGCACGTCCAACATCACACGCTTGCGCAAAGGACCCACAGAGTACACATAATCCTCACACACAGACGGCTCTTCCTTAAACTTCTTCATCATGAGTACTGCATCGTCTGTATCCAGCGTCGTATCGGCCGACAGCAACTCAACAGCTGTCCCGTAAACAGACTTCGGTGCCTCATCTTTAATGAGGCACTCGAGCTTTGATGCGTGGCGCATGATGTTGTCCATTATGTCAATCTGTCGCTCGACTGGTGTTTTGCGCTTCAGACGTGGTGTGGTGTCATCGTCCTCAATGACGATGACGTTCTCGCTTGACACGACGTTGTCACCTGTTGCCTTGTCAGCAATGAACAGTCGAGTGGCGTAGTCAAACCATGGCAGGTGACGTCCCTGCAGCTTAGCCTGCTCCCCGTTCATTTTTTT
>SZWC01024716.1:3086-31249 GCA_023375785.1 Penium margaritaceum | reverse complement strand
AACCCTATGATCATGGCTCTGATACCATGAGATTTGCAATACAAATCCAACGAGACCATCAGCAAGTCAAATGGTCAAGTATCTTCGAAGATAGGCGTGGGTTTACCTGGCGGCCTAGCACAACGCCATGGCTTAGCAGGAACTCGAAGCAGGGAGTCCTACGGGGTGAAGCTCGCTAAGCGAACCCACCCGTCGGCCAGCGAGTGAAGCTCGCTGGCGCACTCTCAAAAAGCGAGGGCATAGTGCCTCTCGTGTCCCACAAAAACACCACACAATCCCAAGACGAGTTGGGTCCTAGACTAGTGCGGTCCTCACTAACCCAAGTTCAAAAGTATGACTAAACTAGGTCACCACAGTATAACAGTTCACACATTCAGAGGATTAAGTCTAGGTTTTGATGGGTGGGATAACACCAGCATCGGCGGGCTACCGAATTCATCCGGGCACTGCTGCCAGGAGGTAAGCGAGCACGCGTGGAGCAGGCGGGAGTGTCACCGGTCCAAAGGTGGCGCGTGCGCTCACTGTGCGTCGCCTCCACTCGCTGTGTCAGCAGGCCCTGTACACTCATGGCCACAATGTAGAGCATATATATACAGGAGAGGATTAACAGAGCATGTACACTCGTGACCGTGGCTGACTTGTGTTATGATTCATAGCCGTTCAATGTACTTCGTAAACTTTGTGGTCATGGTCAGTGGCACATACCAACTTTGTCAAGGCATTGCGCACAATAGCCATACCAAGCTACCGGTTGTTTACCTTGTTTATACCTGCAAGGTCATGCATATTAGATGTACGCTGTGATTGGGTACTCTGACCGAGGCTGACTTGTCTTACTATTCGTACAGGTTAAAGTCACTTGGTAAACTTTGTGGTCATGGTCAGTGGCACATGCCAACTTTGTCAATGCATTGCGCAAAATAGCCACACCGAGCCACCAGTATTCTACCTTGTTTGAACCTGCAATATCATGCCTAGTACATCTGCACTATGATTGGACACTATGACCATGGCTGACTCGTGTTATGATTCATAGCCGTTTAAGGTACTTGGTAAGCTTTGTGGTCATGGTCTGTGGCACATGTCAACTTTGTCAAGGCATTGCGCACAATAGCCACACCGAGCCACCGGTATTCTCTCTTGTTTATACCTGCAAGGTCATGTCCAGTATATCTGCACTGTGATTGGACACTCTGACCGTGGCTGCCTCGTGATATTTTTCATAGCCGTTTAAGGTACTTGGTAAACTTTATGGTCATGGTCAGGGGCACATGCCAACTTTGTCAAGGCATTGCGCACAATAGCCTTGCCAAGACACCAGTTTCTTACCGTGTTTATACCTGCAAGGTCATGCATGTTAGATGTGCACTGTGATTGGGTACTCTGACCGTGGCTGACTTGTGTTATGATTTGTAGAAGGTAAAGTCACTTGGTAAACGTTGTGGTCATGGTCAGTGGCACATGCCAACCTTGTCAGAAAAAAAATGAGCGAGCACAGCATGAGCAGAAGCAAGTAGAGGCACGGAACCATGCAGAAGTGACGTAGGGATGTGACGGAAGCAGAGCGGCGAGGGCTGGCACAAGGAGTTAGTTCTAGAGTCGCGAGATTAAGCGATGCACTGAAGCTCCAAGGTGGACAGAGTGCAGAGGAGAGAACTTGAGAGCGAAGCGAGGAAGGTGTTGGAGGCGAAAGGTTGAGGATGGAAAATCAAAGAGTCGCGAAGAGACAGTGGTGTGCGAAGACAATGGATGCGAGAGACGAGTAGAGCAGGAATACGGCTGCGAAGCCGCAGAACCAAATGGAACAGGATGAATAGAACTGTTCTGGTTCATCTAGGGAGAGAATCAACATCTTCCTTATATACAACAGATTAGGATAAACTGGGTATCAATGGCTTCTTTTCGCTAGCCTCACGCGTGGCGACGTGGTTGCTTAGAAGGGGCGGCCCGACTCTGGTGGAACGGTCGTGACTGGCCAGCCGTCGCCGAGGAGGTTCAGGGTGGAATCTGAATCGACAATGGACGCTCGGATTATCCGAGGGATGTATGAGAGGGACCTTGTCGGAGTCATATTTCTGATAGCCCCCCCTTATTCCGATAAGACATAATCTCTTAGTGCCTATAGGGCCTCAGTATCCAAGTGTTGCTGTCTGATGGGGGGATTGACCACTTGACGGAGGGAGAGGACGAACATATTCCAGATATTTAGGCTCCATGCTGCTGCCACAAGGGTGTGCCAAATTGCTGTGACAGTTGATACTTCGTCGATGATCGTGTGGTAGACAGTATGGGTGGTGTCACGTAGGCACCTTTTGGCATCCTGCAAGGTTGTCGTGTAAGCCCTTGGAGGACACCCGGGATTGTCATACACTCCTTCCACAAAGAAGGAGAGCTGATACCCGTGAAAAAAAGAGTACTTTGTCTTGGTTTGGATGCCACCATACCAGTCGTGGCTGTTTTCTCCAACTGATCAAGAAAAAGAACATGTGTCCAGTTGAGGGCGTGTGCTGCCATAATGATTTGTCGTTGCGGGTGCGTGGCAGTTGTTGGTGTCTGCGCACAAGCAATGCACAGTAGGTTCACCCTGTAGAAGACGGGGTTGGGGTTGGAGAAGAAGGGAGAGAGGGTGGAAGAGAAGTACTGCATGAGGTTTGGTGTGAGTGCAGGGTGCTGCCAAGTGCGATCAGGCAGATTGGTTTGACGAGAGAGGATGCTGAGAAGGAGGATGTGGAAGAGTAGGAGGATGCTTGTTGGAGTGGGCGCAGGGGTGGAACCACGTGCGCTTTGCGATAGAGGGATAGAATGCGGCAAGGGGAAGGCGAGAGCCAACGCGCCGCGAGAAATATACTTCCGGCGTGGGTGCATGTAGCTGCAAAGAGGACAGCTAGCTCGTGCAGATCCTTTGTGCTGGTTGCAGATGCTGATGATGAGGAGCAGACATTGATGAAATAGGTGTGGGCGCAGGGGCGGAACCACGTGCGCTGTGGAGGTTTTTGGCGTGGACGTAGGTCGTCGTGAAGTGGGCAATGCGATCGGGCGGATCCTTGTACCGAGTAGGAGCACGATGCTGACTTGAAGAGGAAGCTGAGGGAGCTGATGGCTGAGTGGGCGTAGGGGTAGAACCACGTGCGCACCTGAGCAGAAGAGTAGACTGAGGCAAGGGGAAGACAGGTGCCAACGCGCCGTGAGAAATCTGCTGCCGGCGTGGGTGCAACCTGCTGCGAAGCGTGGAGCGAGCTTGTGCAGGTCCTTGCGCTGGCCACAAATGCGGATGATGATCAAACGGAAGCTGATGAAAGAGGAGAGGGCGTAGGGGCGGAACCACGTGCGCTGCGGAAGTTTTTGGCGTGAGCGCAGGTCGTCGCAAAGTGGGCGATGCGACGGGACGGATCCTTGTGCCGAGCAGGAGGATGATGCTGAATGGAAGAGGAAGCCGAGGAAGCTGATGGTTGAGTGGGTGCATGGGCGGAACCACGT
Organism: Penium margaritaceum; assembly: GCA_023375785.1. NCBI lineage: Eukaryota > Viridiplantae > Streptophyta > Zygnematophyceae > Desmidiales > Peniaceae > Penium > Penium margaritaceum. The sequence continues at coordinate 27,772 of SZWC01024716.1, read as the reverse complement.
GTGCAGATAATGAGGACGATCGAGGCAGAGACGGCGTGGACGATGTGGATGCTGACGGGCGACGCAAGGCAGAGGAGGTTGAGTTGGATCAGGAGGCAGGAGTGATAACGAGGTCGCCAGGAGACAGCGGATCAAGATGGAGATGACATAAAGATGGAGGCAAACGCTGATGAAGATGGAAGATGGCGAAGGACGTGGAGAAGGCGGAGGATGGACAAATGAGGACAATCATCTGGGTGGAGGCCTCGTGCAGCTGTATGCCTGACCATGTCTTCAATTAGGTCAGTGTGTATGTGTGCAAGATGACGATGCAGCAGTTTAGTGTGCTTTGCATCCGTGACAGTTGCAACATGCGCCTGTGGGCGCTGTGAATGCGTTGGAACAAGAGGGAAGAGAGTCACACGATAGAGCATGTCTGCATGTAATAGTCCGTCAGCCAGCAGAGCATCAGTTGCATAAAAAAGAGTGCATTGTTGTTTCTACATGACGGTGGACACACTAGCTTGACGATCAAGCTGACCACCAGACAACAAATTCACTCTCAGTTTGGGTACAAACAGGACACCAATCAGCCATATCACCCCACCAAGCGCCTGATGTGCCACAGTGTCCACGTCCTCAACTGCAAGCACTTCCCCAGACCCTGTCTTCACCCCTTCAACATCAGGTGTAGCATACAAGGAGGCAAAGAGCTGGCGATGCGGTGACATGTGATGCAAGGCAGCAGTGTCATACAGCCATTCATGCATGGGCAAAATGTGAGTGGTGGTGACATGCGTGTGCCCAAGCCTCTGACCTGACGGTTGCTGTGACGCTGTCGGCTCCGGTGGGTGGAGCTCCATCGGGGTAGTCCAGCCAGTGGGCGGAACTGTCGTGGGCTGCTGCGCCTCGAAGGTGGTGGATTGCATAAGATTGTTCATCCGGAAGCGCACGCACAAGTACGTTGAAGGCGCGTAGGAGGACCCGCTCCTCGGCATCATCGGTTGGCGGTGAGAGGTATAGGTCCTCTAAGCCGTGTTCCGCCGTCCAAGCAAGAAAAATATCTTTCCATGCCAANGCCCCTTGGGGAGGGCGTCGGCGAGCCTCTCCCTCCTCTTCAGCACCCTCGCGCGCTCCTCAGCGCGAACCCCTAAGGGATGCGGCAGCCCTGCGGACGTGACGGCGGCGGCTGCGACCTGCTTCTGCGGCGGTTTGAGCCGCCGTGAATCTTCAGATCTGCGCGATTTCACACCTCCGCCCCTTACTTTCCCATTTTTCCCTCTGCTGCTCTATCCGAACCCTATGATCATGGCTCTGATACCATGAGATTTGCAATACAAATCCAACGAGACCATCAGCAAGTCAAATGGTCAAGTATCTTCGAAGATAGGCGTGGGTTTACCTGGCGGCCTAGCACAACGCCATGGCTTAGCAGGAACTCGAAACAGGGAGTCCTACGGGGTGAAGCTCGCTAAGCGAACCCACCCGTCGGCCAGCGAGTGAAGCTCACTGGCGCACTCTCAAAAAGCGAGGGCATAGTGCCTCTCGTGTCCCACAAAAACACCACACAATCCCAAGACGAGTTGGGTCCTAGACTAGTGCGGTCCTCACTAACCCAAGTTCAAAAGTACGACTAAACTAGGTCACCACAGTATAACAGTTCACACATTTAGAGGATTAAGTCTAGGTTTTGATGGGTGGGATAACACCAGCATCGGCGGGCTACCGAATTCATCCGGGCACTGCTGTCAGGAGGTAAGCGAGCACGCGTGGAGCAGGCGGGAGTGTCGCCGGTCCAAAGGTGGCGCGTGCGCTCACTGTGCGTCGCCTCCACTCACTGTGTCAGCAGGCCTTGTACACTCATGGCCACAATGTAGAGCATATATATACAGGAGAGGATTAACAGAAAGACTCTCCAGTTTCCCAGTAATTAACACTAGACCAACCCTCCACATTGGGTGATAAGGCCATGCCACATGAGGGATAAGTTGCGACGGTCATGCTTGGCCAGGAGAAAGTGTAGTAGAGGGTCAACAAGTGTGTGAAGCCCGCGTCTAATTCTGTGTTGAACAGCGCAAGCTGAGCTTGAAAGTCATCGGGGCTGTCGTGGTCGTTGGGATTGCACCAGAGTGGTCTCTCCAGAAACGATCTCACAATGGGAAATTGGAAGAGGTAATAGGGTTTCAACGTTTCGTAGAAGATCTGCTGCCATTTGTTGATGTTGGTCACTATGACGTCACACTAGTCGTCCTCTGGAAGGAAGAGGAGCCTGGGGATGTCTGGCAGAGTGGGGAAAATGTCCACGTAACAGATCCAGAGATAGTAGGAGCGTCTCATCCTTGCATACTGCAGCACGGAGTACCATCGCTGAGCTGCAATGTCAATTGGCTGTTCGATGCGGAGGTAGATGCTACCGAGGAACTTTCTGAGTAGATTCCAGATGGCAGTGAAGGTGGCATCAGTATCCTTGGGCTGACGCCGGTTGCTGTTGATGTGGTCATATTTGCCAAGCAGCATTCTGGCCACCTCTTACCCATTGATATAGATGACTTGTACACATGAAATGACGCTATCCGACCAACTGAGGATGCTACTGGCCTTGGGGCCAAGAACAGGAAGTTCAGTCCACGCAGTGGTCAGCTTGTCCATGGTAAGCCAGGAAAGAGAGGTGTTGACAATAGAGTGTGCAGGAAAGGGAGAACCAATGGAAAAGTGAGACAAGGGGTGAGACCACATGTGCGGAGGAAGGTTTTGGGGGCGCAGGTCGATCTTGAATGAGCGATGTGCCGCGTACACGATGAAGGAAGGTGAAGAAGGAAGGCAGACCAACGGAGTTGGTACAGGGATGAGACCTCGTGCTAGGCTGAAGTTTTGGCGTGGGCGCAGGTCGTCGTGCAACGGGTGATGCGACCGGGCGGATCCTTGTACCGAGCGGATAATATTGAAGTGATCAGGAGGAGGCAGAGGCGGCTGATGAATGAATGGGTGCACAGGCAAAACCACGTACGTTGTCGCAATATAGGGATAGAATGCGGCAAGGGGAAGGCAGGTGCCAATGCGCCGCGAGAAATCTGCTGCCAGCGTGGGTGCAGGATGCTGCAAAGTGGTTAGCTAGCTCGTGCAGGTCCTTGTGCTGGTCGCGGATGCAGATGATGAGGAGGCGAAAGCTGATAAAAGAGGAGTGGGCGCAGGGGCAAAACCACGTGCACGGCGGAAGGTTTCAGCGTGGGCGCAGGTCGTCGTGAAATGGGCGATGCGACCGGGCGGATCCTTGTGCTGAGCTGATGTAGAAGTGAAGCAGAAGCAGGCAGAGGCAACTGATGGCTGAGTTGGTACAGGGGTGAGACCACGTGCACAGCGGATGAAGGCTGATGAGGAAGGCGGCGTGGATGATGCTGCTGACGAGGAACTTGGGAGGTGGTGATAGAAGACGAGATGACACGGGCTGTTGATGAAGCTAGAGAGACAGGCAAAGGGCGACACGAGTAGGGCAGATGAGATTGAGACAACGAAGGAGGCTCGAGTGAATGTGATGACAAGGGCGGAGGGCAGATGACGGAGGCAGAGGATGGAGGTGTAGCCGGAGGATGACGGGGTGCTAGGAAGAGCGAGTGAGGCAACAAATGGCTCTGCTTTGAAGAGAGTGACTGCTTGTTCCCCAGTTGGCCCGAGACCGGCGGACACGAAGACTGGTGGTGTCCGATGTCTTGGTTGCTGGAGGGAATTGGTTGCAGCACATGGAGTCATGCGGAGGGCAGAGACACTAGTCCGCTGATGTCAAGAGAGTGATGGTTTGTTCCCCAGTTGGCTCACAATAGGAGCAGGAAGACTGGTGGTGTCCGATGTCTTAGGATGATGAGGCTTTGCTCCAACGCAAAAAGACCCCAGGCAACGTTGTTGATGTCAGCTATGTCCGAGGTGGAGAGGTGCAAAGTAACGGCAGAGGCGACGGAAGAGTGCAGATACAAGAGGCGATGTAGTGATGGAGGCAGAGCAATGACGAGGTCACGGGGCACCAGGTGATGTTGCCTGATGCTCTGATACCATGTCAGAAGAATGCAATGCGCGAGGATGGCAGGAGCGGAAGCAAGTTGAAGCACTGTGGCATGCAAGTGAGGTAGCAGAAAGACGGAAGCAGAAAGGCAAAGCTAGTCCCAAGGAGTTAGTCGTAGGACCTTGAGAGAGGCGAGGCACACAAGATCCAAGGTAGAAAGAGGGCAATGAGAGAGTACGGGAGCGAAGCGAGTGAAGTGCCAGATGTGAGCGAAAGGTCACAAGTGAGGAAGCGGAGCGATAGATGATAGGCGAGGTGAACGCAGGCAGGAGGTGAGCAGAGCGAAGACACGACGGCGACGCCGCGGAACCGAAAGGGAACAGGATGTGTGGAACTGTTCAGGTTAAGCTAGGAGGGAATGAACGTCCTCCTTATAAGGGACGGGACAAGACAGAAAGGGAAAAAAAAGGCTTATTGTGCACTAGCCGGACGTGATGGCGGTCGGGCCGCTTATTAGGAGATAACTCGGTATCGTGCCATTGGTCGGTTCTCACCGTCAACAATTCGTGTGTGATGGGACCGAGGTGGTTAATGCAGAGGCTTGAACCGTTATTGATAGTGGTGGGTATTTCCGAGAGCGGAAGAGCCAGAGACTCCCGGAGATGAACCCGTTGGATGTCCTGTCTTGATAGAGACATCATTCTGACAATAGCCGTGCCAAGCCACCGGTTTTTGACCTTGTTCATACCAGCAAGGTCATGCATAGTACATCTGCACTGTGATTGGGCACTCTGACCGTGGCTGACTCGTGTTACGATGCGTAGAAGTTAAAGCTACTTGGTAAACGTTGTGGTCATGGTCAGTGGCACATACCAACTTTGTCAAGGCATTGTGCACAATAGCCACACCAAGCCACCAGTATTCTACATTGTTTGCACCTGCAAGATCATGCCTAGTACATCTACACTATGATTGGACACTCTGATCATGGCTGACTCGTGTAATGATTCATAGAAGTTAAAGTCACTTGGTTAACTTTGTGGTCATGGTCATTGGCATATGCCAACTTTGTCAAGGCATCGCGCACAATAGCCGCACTTAGCCACCGCTGTTTTACCTTGCTGATACCTGCAAGGTCATGCATATTACATCTGCACTGTGATTGGATATAATACTGGTGGCTCGGTGTGGCTATTGTGTGTTATGCCTTGACAACGTTGGCATGTCCCACTGACCATGACCACAAATGTATCCAAGTGACTTTTACTTCTATTGATCATAACACGAGTCAGACACAGTCAGAGTGTTAAATCACAGTGAAGATGTACTAGGCATCATCTTGCTGGTGCAAACAAGGTAGAATACTGGTGGCTCGGTTTGGCTATTTTGCGCAATGCCTTGACAAAGTTGGCATGTGCCACTGACCATGACCACAAAGTCTACCAAGTGACTTTAGCTTCTACGAATCGTAACACAAGTCAGCCACGGTCAGAGAGTCCAATGACAGTGCACATCTAATTTGCATGACCTTGCAGGTATAAAAAAGGAAAAAATCCGGTGGCTTGGCACGGCTATTGTGCGCAATGCCTTGACAAGGTTGGCATGTGCCACTGACCATGACCACAAAGTTTACCAAGTACCTTAAACGGCTGTGAATCGTAGCCACGGTCAGAGTGTCCAATCACAGTGCAGATTTAGTGGGCATGACCTTACAAGTATAAACAAGATAGAAGATTGGTGGCTCAGTGTGGCTATTGTGTGCAATGCCTTGACAAAGTTGGCATGTGCCACTGACCATGACCAAAAATGTATCCAAGTATCTTATAATTATATTAATAATAACATGAGTAAGCCACAATCAAAGTGCCCAATCATAGTACACATCTAATATGCATGACCTTGCAGGTATATACAAGGTAAACAACCGGTGGATTGGCACGGCTATTGTGCGCAATGCCTTGACAAAGTTGGCATGTGCCACTGACCATGACCAGAAAGTTTACCAAGTACCTCAAATGGCTATGAATCATAACACGAGTCAGCCACGGTCATGATGTCCAATCACAGTGCTGATACACTAGGCATGACCTTACAGGTATAAACAAGGTAGAATACTGGTGGCTCGGTGTGGCTATTGTGCGCAATGCCTTGACAAAGTTGGCATGTGCCACTGACCATGACCACAAATGTATCCAAGTGACTTTTACTTCTATTGGTCATAACACGAGTCAGCCACTTCCGTAGGATGACAAGACGTTGTGTCAGCGCGAGGAGCACTTTAAGCGATGCTGCTGAAGTCAGCTGCTGACAAAGCGGAGGGGCGTGGGGCGGCGGAAACGGCGGCAGAGACGTGTAGCTTTGAGAAGGGAGGCATAGGTGGCGGCAGAGCGATGACTCCGTCACGGGACACCAGGTCATGTTACCTGATGCTCCGATACCATGTCAGAGGAATGTAATGAGCGGGGACGGCAGGAGCAAAAGCAGGCAGAAGCACGGAGACATGGAGAAGCGGGCAAGCAGACTTATTCAAATGGTAGGGCAAAAGAAGTCCCCGGGAGTCAACCTCAGGGCCTCGAGAGAGGTTAGAGACTGGAGCTCCAAGGTAGACAGGGAGCAGTGAGAGAGCATGGGAGTGAGGTGAGAGATGTACAAGGAGTGAGCCAAGAGTCACGAGTGATGAAGCGACGAGAGCTGGCAGGCAAAGTTGGCGAAGGCAGGGTGAGAGCAGAGTGAGGACACGGCGGCGAAGCCGCGGAACCAAAAGAGAACAGGATGTGCAGAACTGTTCTGGTTAATTGAGGAGGGAATGAACATCCTCCATATATACAGCAGGACAGAGGAAAGGCATGAGCAACGGCTTCTTCTGCGCTAGCCGGACGCGCTTGCGGTGATTCCGCTTATTAGGGGATGACTCGGTAGGAAGTCCGTTGGTCGGTCGAGGACCATTAACGGCTAGTGAGGAGTGCTGACCGAGGTGGTTCTGGCCGAAGCTGAACCTTTATTGAGAACTTCTCTCGGGCTGGTTTTGTGCTCTGTCAGATTCATATTCCGACATCTTACTGTGGCTGACTCGTGTTACAAATCGTAGAAATTAAAGACACATGGATACGTTTGTGGTCACAGTCAGTGGCACATGCCAACTTTGTCAAGACATTGTGCACAATAGCCACACCGAGCCACCAGTGTTCTACCTTGTTCTCACGTGCAATATCATGCCTAGTACATCTGCACTGTGTTTGGCATAGTTGTCCTCGTTGTTCGATGGAGGGCCCCTCCATCGGCATCGGGACATCGATCCGCATCGATGTCCCATCGATGCCGATGGGAACCCAGCACGCACTCCAGGCTGACCGAGAGACCCAGCGGCCCCTCATACACCAGGGGACCCCTGAATTACCGGAAAATCCCAACGACGACGAGTTCGAGTCTCGGCCATTTTTTTTGGAAAAATATTGTTTTTCACATCCTCGTACAACAGTATCGTCCTCAACATGTGTACATGCCATGTGGCATAGTAGCCCTGATGGGCATGCCATGTGGCATCTCCACATGGCAAATAACATCAACATCCATGCTGTCCACAAGCTAAGAGATATGCTACGTCCCAATAACAGCCATGCATTTTACCAACCTGGCAACACGTCAACACATATAGCCATTTCATGGCTACATGCATTACCTCGTCACCAGTCAATATCCTCCTCCGAGGATATCGTAGCCGTGGGATGCATTGGAGGATCGACGGTTTCGATCCTTTCGATCGAAACCGTCGATCTAAGGGTCGTGTCAAGCCGAGCCCTTTGTCGATTCGACCTGACATCTGTCGCCGTCGCGGTGACTGTCGGTTCTAATGGAGAGCGCAACAGAGAGGAGGCAGTTACACGCCTCCTTTCTCGTCGATGTCGGCCTCGACAGTTAGCCGTCGCCGGCCAACTGTTGAGGCCGTCCAGCATGGGCTCTCAGGCAGGGAGCTCTGCCAATGTCTCTGCAGCATCAAGCCAGTTCGATGCGGCCAAGTGGAACCCACCAAAGAAGAAACCGCTCAGTGGTGATATCCTCACCAAAGAGCTCAGCAAGCACACTGAGCCGTGTTCCACAGAAGCCAAGAATCCGGGCTGGCGTTGCGGCTCATGTGGGAAGAAAGGCAGTGGGACATGTGACCGCATCCGCGGTCACTTTTCAGGCAACAACCCCAACGTCGGCAAGTGCCCGCATCCCCCGCCCCTGTGCCGAGATGTACTGGGCATGGAGCGCTGCCCGCCCCCTGCTGGCTGGCAGCCAGTCAACGTCAGTTTGTACAAGGGAGAGGGGAAGGAGTGGGGCACAAAGGACAAGGCGGTGCAGTGGATCAAACTCTGGGAGAAGCAACAGCAGGCGGAGCAGGCAGCGGTGGGTGGCTTGACTCTGGAGCCAGACAGTGACGATGAAGCAGCGAATGGTCAGCAGCAGCAGAGGCAGCCGGCAACAACAAGGCTAGAGGGTGAGGTTCCCTTGTTTGACATCAACAAAGTGGCCTCCTTCCGGTGGACAACCATGGTACAGCACTCCGACCGGTCAAACAATGAACGCTGCCATCTTAGCATTGTCAAGCTGATGGCCATTGCTGCCCAACCCATCTCTTTTTGCCGTGAGGCCGTGCTCATGGAGGTTGTGAAAAATGCAAAGAAGACCACCGCTGCTTTTTGGCTGCCTGCTAGGTCCACCGTAGTGGATGTCCTGCTTCCAAAACTAGACAAGGAACTGGAGGAGCTAGATGCTCCTCTGAAGCAGGGTTGGAGCACATACGGCTGTAGTCTAGCTGTGGATGAGTGGTCTGACCGTCAGGTCAGACCGATCTACAATGCCATGGCTGTCAACGTCATGGGTTCTGTCCACCTCTTATCCCGTGATGCAAGTGAACTGACCAGAGACGCAGACCATGTTGCAAGCATGATTGAGGCTGCAATTGAGATTGTTGGGGAGGAGAAGGTAGTTTCTGTCATCTGCGACAACGCTTCTGTGAACAAAAAATCTTTTGCTGACCTGAGGGTGAAGTTTCCTCAACTGTTTTTCCAGGGATGCTGTGCGCACAACATTGACCTGATCATGAAGGATGTGGGCAAGTCGGCTTGGGGATCAAGTGTGATTGGGCGGTGTGAGAAGATTGTGGCCTTTTTCAGGAACAATGCTATGCCCCGGACGTGGCTGAAGGAGAAGACGGGAGGGAAGGTATTGAAAGTGCGCTGTGACACCCGCTTTGCCTCGGTCTTCTCCATGGTGGAGAGACTGCTGGAGCTGCGGGATGAGCTCGAGACATTCGTGGGCTTGGATGTTTGGAAGACGATTGGTTCGCACAGGGATGCTTCATTTCGGTCAAGGAAGCGGGAGGTGAGACGTTTCATCAGGATAAGGGTCTTCTGGCTGCAGGTGCATCAACTGAAGTACCTACTACAGCCACTGACTGTCGTACTCAGGGTTACTGACAAGCCTCGTGGGGGTGCTGGTGAGATCTATGAGGGGTTGTTGGATTGTGATGAGCAGCTGAAGTCGTTGTCTGTGAAAAAGGGCAGGAAGCCGATAAGGGTGGCGGAGAGTCATGTGAACTTTGTGCTGGGCAGGTTGGAGACCCGTTGGTCTAGGGACATGTCTTGTCCCTTGTATGCCGCAGCTTGCCGGCTCCACCCGGAGCATTTCGGCAATGACCTCTCTAAGGACAGCAACACCTTGTTGGCGTGGCAGACGGTGGTTGAGGCCTTGGTGCCGGATGACAAGCAGGATCAGGTGATGAAGGAGATAGGGGCTTTCCAGAAGGCACAGATGATGGTGGTGAGTGATCCTATGGTCACTCCTCGGAGGAATGCAAAGGCGATCACTGCGGTTGCCAAGGTGCAGTGTGGTACAATGTCTGCGGTGGAGTGGCATGTCAATTACATGTGCCACCTACCTGTGCTGAGGGATATTGCACTGAAGGTGTTGTCACAGCCATGCTCGTCATCTGAATGCGAACGTGTTTTTTCCACGCACGAGCTCATCCACACCGCCAGGCGCAACAGGCTGAAAGTGGAGACACTGGAGCTACTGGTACGGTGCAACGTGGGACTGCGGAAGCAGTATGGGCGCATTGGGAGAAAGGCAGCAGGGGGGCTTGTGGCAGCAGCAGCAGCAGAAGCAGAAGCAGTAGTAGAGGCAGAAGAAGGAGAAGCAGATGGAAGTGAGGACGATGGTGACATCGTGGAAGAAGAGGGGGTTCTCAGTGAGCCGGAGGAAGACATGGAGAGTGATGACGAGGAGGAGGACGAAGATGAGGAGGAAGAGGCAGCAGAGGTAGAAGATGATGTTGTAGAAGTGATGGCGTCGGTTCGTGTCATGACTGACATGCCAGGACTTCCACATGCACGGCCTGTCTGTGTCCGTGTACAAGAGAAGCCAGTAGCCAAGAATGCTCCTGGGGAACAGGGGATGGGCAATGAGGAGGACAAGGGTGAGGGGGGGGAGAACCTGGACGAGGGTGCCGAAAGTGAGCAAGGTGAGGGAGGAGAGAAGGAGGCTAATGCAGCAGACAAGGGAGATGAGAGAGCAGGAGAAAGGGGTGAAGGTGGACAGGAAGGAGAGGAGGGTGAGGAGGGTGAGGAGGGTGATGCAGCTGCCAGTGTTGCTGGTGAAACACCAGGATCACGGGCAGATGTGATGGATGCTACAGCATCACCAACACGCAGAGGGGCATCCACTGGAGCATCCTGGGTTGGCCCTGCCTGTGCTGCTATAGGAAGAGGAAAAGCATCAACTGCAGCAGCTAAAGCAGCAGCAGTCAAACACTCTGCAGCAGCAGCAATTGCTGCAGCAAGCAAGGCTGCAAAGCGCAAGCAGGCTACGAAGAAGTAGAAGTTGTAGCAGCAACTACTAGTGCATGAAATGTTCCCTGCAAAATGGCCATGATGTTTTCAAATGCCAATTAATACATTGTCTTCATTTTCCATCCCTGCTCCCTTCCACTGTAGTCATGGAATGTTTGGCCGTCTCTGTTGCATCTAATGTAGTACAATGCAACCAACAAGAGTTCATTGATAATGGTGCAATGCAAGCTGTCTGAAGGTGTGTTTTGTGCAAAGGCAGGACACATTGCAAATTATGACTAAGGCATGAAAGTATGGCATGCTTAAAGTGACAGAAATTTAATTGTGGTGTTCATGACCACTGCTTTCTAGGCTTTGGTGGCCATTTTAGGCACCTACATGTGAGGTCACATCGATGTCCCTGAACACAGGTCCGTCGATGGACCGATGGGTATCGATGGGCGTCGATGTCCGATGGCCCAAGGTCAACACTGGTGTTTGGACACTCTGACCGTGGCTGACTCGTGTTATGATCAATAGAAGTTAATGTCACTTGGATACATTTGTGGTCATGGTCAGTTGCACAGGCCAACTTTGCCAAGGCATTGCACACAAAAGCCAAACCAAGCCACCGGTTCTTTACCTTGTTCATACCTGCAAGGTCATGCATATCACACGTGCAGTGTGATTGGGCACTCTGACCATGGCTGACTCGTGTTACAATTCATAGAATTTAAAGTCACTTTGATAAATTTGTGGTCATGGTCAGTCGCACATGCTTACGTTTTCAAGGCATTGCCCACAATAGCCATGCCAAGCCACTGGGTTTTCACATTGGTTATACCTGCAAGGTCATGCATACTACACGTGCACTGTGATTGGGCACTCTGACCGTGGTTGACGCATGTTATGATTTATAGAAGTTAATGTCACTTGGATAAATTTGTGGTCATGGTCAGTGGCACATGCCAACGTTTTTTAGGGAATTGCCCACAATAGCCATGCCAAGCCACCAGGTTTTTACATTGTTCATACCTGCAAGTTTATGTCTAGCGAACGTGCACTGTGATTGGGCACTCTGACAGTGGCTGAATCGTTTCATGATTCATAGCCGTTTAAGGTACTTGGATAAATTGTGGTTATGGTCAGTGGCACAGGCCAACTTCGTCAAAGCATTGCGCACAATAGCCATGCCAAGCTACCCGGTTCATACCCTGTTCATACCAGCAAGGTCATGCATAGTACATATGCACTGTGATTGGGCACGCTGACCGTGGCTGACTCGTGTCATGATTCATAGACGTTTAAGGTAATTGGATAAATTTGTGGTCATCATCAGTTGTACATGCAAACTTTGTCAAGGCATTGCGCACAAAAGCCACACCAAGCCATCGGGTTTTTACCTTGTTTATACCTGCAACGTCATGCATATTACACGTGGACTATGATTGGGCACTACGACCGTTGCTGACTCGTGTCATTAATCATAGCTGGTGAAGGTACTTGGATGATGATGATGATGATGATGATGTGATGATTCATATATTTAAAATGACTTGGTTCACTTTGTGGTCATGGTTAGTTTCACAGGCCAACTTTGTCAATGCATTGCCCACAATATCTTCACCAAGCCACCGGGTTTTGACCTTGTTTACACTTGCAAGGTCATGCATATTAGATTTGCATTGTGATTGGGCACTCTGACCATGGCTGACTCGTGTTACGATGCGTAGAAGTCAAAGTCACTTGGTACACTTTGTGGTCATGGTCAGTGGCACATGCCAGTTTTGTCAAGGCATTACGCACAATAGCTACACCAAGCCACCAAATTGTTACCTTGTTTATGCCTGCAAGGTCATGCATAGTACACGTGCACTGTGACTGGGCACACTAACTGTGGCTGACTCATGTGATGATTCATATACGTTAAAGTCACCTGGTAAACTTTGTGGGCATGGTCAGTGGCACATGCCAACTTTGTCAAGGCGTTGTGCACAATAGCCACACCGAGCCACCAATATTCTACCTTTTTTATACCTGCAAGGTCATGCATAGTACATGTGCACTGTGATTGGGCACTCTGACCGTGGCTGACTTGTGTTACAATTCGTAGAAGTTCATCGTACTTGGTTAAATTTGTGGTCATGGTCAGTTGCACATGCCAACTTCGTCAAGGCATTGTGCATAATAGCCACACCAAGACACCGGTTTTTTAACTTTTTTATACCTGCAGGGTCATTCATAGAACATATGCACTGTGATTGGGCACTCTGACCGTGGCTGACACGTGTTACGATGCGTAGAAGTTAAAGTCACTTGGTACACTTTGTGGTCATGGTCAGTGGCACATGCCAATTTTGTCGAGTCATTGCACACAACAGCCACACCAAGCCACCAATGTTTTACCTTGTTTATACCTGCAAGGTCATGCATAGTATACGTGCACTGTGATTGGATACTCTGACTGTGGCTGACTCATGTGATGATTCATATAAGTTAAAGTCACTTGGTACACTTTGTGGTCATGGTCAGTGGCACATGCCAACTTTGTCAAGGCATTGCGCACAATAGCCACACCGAGTCACCGGGTTTTTACCTTGTTTATACATGCAATGTCATGCATAGTACATGTGCACTGTAATTGGGCACTCTGACCGTGGCTGACTCATGTTACAATTCATAAACGTTAAAGTCACTTGGTAAACTTTGTGGTCATGGTCAGTCACACATGCCAACTTTGTCAAGGCATTGTGCACAATAGCCACACCGAGCCACCAATATTCTACCTTGTTTATACCTGCAATGTCATGCATAGTACATTTGCACTGTGATTGGGCACTCTAGCCGCGGCTGACTCGTGTTACAATTTGTAGGAGTTAAAATCACTTGGTTTACTTTGTGGTCATGGTCAGTTGCACGTGCCAACTTTGTCAATGCATTACACACAATAGCCACACCAAGCCAGCCGGGTTTTTACCTTGTTTGTACCAGCAAGGTCATGCATAGTGCATGTGCACTGTGATTGGGCACTCCGACCGTGGCTGACTTGTGTTACGATTCGTAGAAGTTAAACTCACGTGGTAAACTTTGTGGCCATGGTCAGTGGCACATGCCACCTTTGTCAAGGCATTGCGCACAATAGCAACACCAAGCCACCAGTATTGTACCTTGTTTGCACCTGCAAGATCATGCCTAGTACATCTGCACTGTGATTGGACACTCTGACCGCGGCTGACTTGTGTTATGATCAGTAGAAGTAAAAGTCACTTGGATACATTTGTGGTCATGGTCAGTGGCACACACCAACTTTGTCAAGGCATTGCGCACAATAGCCACACCGGGCCACCAGTATTCTACCTTGTTTGGACCTGCAAGATCATGCCCAGTATATTTGTACTGTTATTGGACACTCTGACCGTGGCTGACTCGTGTCATGATTCATATCCGTGTAACGTACTTGGTAAACTTTGTGGTCATGGTCAGTGGCACATGCCAAATTTCTCAAGGAATTACGCACAATAGCCGCACCGAGCCACCAGTGTTTAACCTTGTTTATACCTGCAAGTTTATGCCTATCACACATGCACTGTGATTGGGCACTCTGGCTGTGGCTGACTCATGTGATGATTCCTAGAAGTTAAAGTCCCTTTGTCATTTTTGTTGTCATGGTTAGTTGCACAGGCCAAATTTGTCAAGGCATTGCGCACAATAGCCACATTGAGCCACCAGTATTCTACCTTATTTGCACCTGTAAGAGCATGCATAGTACATGTGCACTGTGATTGGGCACTCTGACCGTGGCTGACTGGTGTTGCAATTCGTATATGTTAAAGTCACTTGGATACGTTTTTGGTCATGGTCAGTGGCACATGCCATTTTTGTGAAGGCATTGCGCACAATAACCACACCAAGCCACCCGTTTCTTACCTTGTTCATACCTGCAAGGTCATGCATATTACACGTACACTGTGACTGGGCACTCTGACCGCGGCTGACTCGTGTTACACTTCGTGGAAGTTTAAGTCACTTGGTATACTTTTCGCCGAAGCAGACTTCACCAGCAACCGCCTCCGCAACAGCGGGAACATCATCTCCCAATCATAAACAGTCCTCCTCACCAGCATCCCACGTGAAAACGACATCCGTCAGGTGTGTATGGACACAGCTAAGGAACGGTGCTCCTCACGGCAACCAGCTGTACCACACCACTGGAAGCAGCACTCGGTCATTACAGCATCAGCAGTTCCATCCCCCACAGCATCCAGCAGTTATCCGCCTCCCTCAGTACCGGACTCCGTGCTGACAGCATCACTGAACGGTGTATGGGCACCGTTTGGTACAACTACACCTCACTAAAAGAATGAAGCAGCATTCTCAGCTTCCGCACTTCCAGCAACAGCATCCCCTTGCACAACAGTAGCAACACTTCATCATCAGCGATCTCCTCCGAGCTCCATATTGTCTTTGTCTTGGTAACCTGTCTAACAAACGCCTCGCATCAACAAAGGCTCCAACGACCTCACAAGCTATCAGATCTGCTCTACTACATCCACAACAGCAGAAGATCATCACCTCTTTCTCCAAAGTCAGAATGAGCACGACTGTCCACCTATCTCATGGATGGCGTCCGGTAGACTGTTTTTCTCGAGTCAACAAGATTGTGCTGCAAGGACTCCGCCATATTGTCTCATGAGCTACTACACTGGTCACTTTCACCTTCAGACTCCATGCTGAGACACTGTTCCTACCTCATCCCTGATCCCAAAACACAACATCCACCATACCGCAGCAGCAATGTCTTCACTTCGTCGGCCAAGGCATCACTGCCAGTTTAACCAGTCTTCACTTTGCACCTCTCTCTGGACATAGCATCAGTCCTACTCCTCTCTATCTATGTGCACGCTGCTCCATCCTCTCCACGTGGCATCAGAACTCTCAAGTGACATCAACAACCAGAATTCACCAAGGCCTGACCACTCTTCCCATCAACCTCCTGTTCATCAAAAGCATTGCTGCTCTTCTCCATGACCTCACCCTCCTTTGCCTTTGGGTTTCTTGTGCCTTGGGTCTGTTTACCTCCACTTTCCTTCTTCGTGCACTGTATCTTGCTTCTTTCCTACCTGCTGTCTTCCATGCCATCACCAGCACGATTGAAACAATCATTGAGCACTGCCTGAGCACCCTTCCAGCTCATTTTGCACTCACTACTCTCTACCCTTTGTTCTCACATGATCCAACCTCCTTCAGCTTCCTGGATCTGCCAAGAAGCAACCCGTCTCCCATCACCACTTCCAACCACACACAAGCACAAGCAACCTCTCACAATCATGAGTCACACTCCAAGTACGCGCATCTCAGACACACCAAGCTATCACCACATGTCATCACATGCTCGTCTCTGTCCAGCTCTTGCACCAACCTCCCATCTCAGCCTTCAGCCTACATCTCCTCTCAGCGCCGCATGCATACCACCACAAGCAACCACGATGCCGCTTCATCCCTGACGCCTTCCCTGACCTTGGTGTCCCAGNCATATCTTCTGTCATTTCCGTTTGTGTCATCTTTCCTTGCTAACCTCCACTCTCAGTCCCCAGTGGACTGCTTCTTACTACCCCAATGCCTCTGAGATTCTTCACCCCAAGACTCATATAGACTCTCACTTCACAGTCTTCCAATTTCACAAGTCATATCATTCTCGTGTGATTCATTTCCCCCGTCTCTTGCACTCCAGCATCACTACAACGTGCCACCGTCACCCTCAGTCCAAGGCACTGGCCAAACTCCCATCATCATCCCAGCATACTATCCACCACTCCTTGGTCTTCCTTTTTGGTCCCACTGCTTCACTCCTCCTCATGTTGATCACATTGTGACATTCTGGGGGACTGCTGGAAATAATTATCAATGTCACTGGGAATCCTCATGGTCCTTGTTGTCAAACATCCCACACGGCCACAATGTCCAGTTGCCCCTTCATAGCTAGGACAAGCACTAGGACTACTTTAAACGTTCTTGTAGTTGCATGCAATAAGTTAACCCTTGTGGTTCAATCAGGTCTCCGTGCCTTTCTTGCCTCCATCAGTCAATGCTTTTGTTCATGCCCGCCCTTGTGGCTGCGGCGTCCTCTTTGTTCATTATCGCATGTGCCCGCCTTCCAGCTGCGGCACACTTGCTCCATTTGTCAGTGTGGTGAGCCCGGGTTTCCTAACTCTGCAGCCTCACACTCTCCTACGTTCCGCTCCGCTTGTTTGTCTCCACTCACTCGCGGCCCACACATGGTTGCTGTGGCTCGCCCCGCTGGCTTGCCCGCATCATAGTGCCGTGGTCCTATCTTACTCAATCATCATCGGCCCGCCTTCACTACGCTGTGGCCCCTACCTCCTTCATCGCGCACGCACCTTCGGTGCTGCGCCCACGCCAAGTACTGACAATATTCTACCAGCCGTGTTTCCTGAATTCCATCTCTTATGTCAACTCCATCATGCTGACCGGAGTGTTGCTGCGGCATAGTCTAGGACGTAGCCCGCGCTTTGGCGCTGCGGCTCGCCCCACGAGCTTGACGGCTTGTTCCCCAGTTGGCCTGAGACCGACGGGCAGGAAGACTGGTGGTGTCCGATATCCTGGCAGCAAGAGGAAGTCGGTTGCAACAGAGGAAGTTGTATGGCGAGCAGAGACACTGATCCGCTTGATTGTCAGGAGAGTGACGACTTGTTCCCCAGTTGGCTCGCAGTGGGAGCAGGAAGACTATATGTGTCCGATATCCTAGCGGCGGGAGATCCACTGCTGCTGCTAACTACGCGAGAGGGCGGTGTGAGGATGCGGCGCGGTGTGGCGAGGAGATGAGGCAGATAGAGCAGATGAAGCTGATGAGGAGAGAGGAGAAGAGAGAAGGTGCTTGTGGAGGCGGAGGTGACACGAGGTGGCAGATGGCAGGCGGCAGGAAGCTTCTTGGAAATTGACGGTGGGCGGCGGCTCGGGTACTGCTTGCGCCTGTTCTGCACGGCAAGTCACCAATTGTTGGCCACGGGCGCGGACTAGGCGCAGGGCTTCCTTAGGATGACAAGACGTTGTGTCAGCGCGAGGAGCACTTTAAGCGATGCTGCTGAAGTCAGCTGCTGACAAAGCGGAGGGGCGCGGGGCGGCGGAAACGGTGGCGGAGACGTGTAGCTTTGAGGAGGGAGGCGTAGGTGGCGGCAGAGCGATGACTCGGTCACGGGACACCAGGTGATGTTACCTGATGCTCTGATACCATGACAGAGGAATGTAATGAGCGGGGACGGCAGGAGCAGAAGCAGGCAGAAGCACGGAGACATGGAGAAGCGGGCAAGCCGACTTACACAAGTGGTAGGGCAAAAGAAGTCCCTGGGAGTCAACCTCAGGGCCTCAAGAGAGGTTAGAGACTGGAGCTCCAAGGTAGACAGGGAGCAGTGAGAGAGCACGGGAGTGAGGCGAGAGATGTACTAGGAGTCAGCGAAGAGTCACGAGTGATGAAGCGACGAGAGCTGGCAGGCGAAGTTGGCGAAGGCAGGGTGAGAGCAGAGCGAGGACACGGCGGCGAAGCCGCGGAACCAGAAGGGAACAGGATGTGCAGAACTGTTCTGGTTAATTGAGGAGGGAATGAACATCCTCCATATATACAGCAGGACAAAGGAAAGGCATGAGCAACGGCTTCTTCTGCGCTAGCCAGACGCGCTTGCGGAGATTCCGCTTATTAGAGGATGACTCGGTAGGAAGTCCGTTGGTCGGTCGAGGACCATTAACGGCTAGTGAGGAGGGCTGACCGAGGTGGTTCTGGCTGAAGCTGAACCTTTATCGAGAAGTTCTCTCGGGCTGGTTTTGTGCTCTGTTAGATTCATATTCCGACATCTTACTGTGGCTGACTCGTGTTACAAATCATAGAAATTAAAGACACTTGGATACGTTTGTGGTCACAGTCAGTGGTACATGCCAACTTTGTCAAGACATTGTGCACAATAGCCACACCGAGCCACCAGTATTCTACCTTGTTTGCACCTGCAATATAATGCCTAGTACATCTGCACTGTGATTGGACACTCTGACCGTGGCTGACTCGTGTTACAATTCGTAGAAGTTAAAGTCACTTTGATAACTTTGTGGTTATGGTCAGTCGCACATGCCAACGTTTCCAAGGCATTGCCCACAGTAGCCATGCCAAGCCACTGGGTTTTTACATTGGTTATACCTGCAAAGTCATGCATACTACACATGCACTGCGATTGGGCACTCTGACCATGGTTTACTCATGTTATGATTCATATAAGTTAATGTCACTTGGATAAATTTGTGGTCATGGTCAGTGGCACATGCCAACGTTTTTTAGGGCATTGCCCAAAATAGCCATGCCAAGCCACCAGGTTTTTACATTGTTTATACCTGCAAGTTTATGTCTAGCAAACGTGCACTGTGATTGGGCACTCTGACCGTGGCTGAATCGTGTCATGATTAATAGCCGTTTAAGGTACTTGGATGAATTGTGGTCATGGTCAGTGGCACAGGCCAACTTCGTCAACGCATTGCGCACAATAGCCATGCCAAGCTACCCGATTCATACCCTGTTCATACCGGCAAGGTCATGCATAGTACATATGCACTGTGATTGGGCACGCTGACCGTGGCTGACTCGTGTCATGATTCATAGACGTTTAAGGTCATTGGATAAATTTGTGGTCAAGGTCAGTTGCACATGCAAACTTTGTAAAGGCATTGCGCACAAAAGCCACACCAAGCCACCGGGGTTTTACCTTGTTCATATCTGCAACGTCATGCATATTACACGTGCACTACGATTGGGCACTATGACCGTTGCTGACTCGTGTCATTAATCATAGCTGGTTAAGGTACTTGGATGATGATGATGATGATGATGCTGATGATGTGATGATTCATATATTTTAAATGACTTGGTTCACTTCGTGGTCATGGTTAGTTCCACAGGCCAACTTTGTCAATGCATTGCCCATAATATCTTCACCAAGCCACCGGGTTTTGACCTTGTTTACACTTGCAAGGTCATGCATATAATATTTGCATTGTGATTGGGCACTCTGACCGTGGCTGACTCGTGTTACGATGCGTAGAAGTCAAAGTCACTTGGTACACTTTGTGGTCATGGTCAGTGGCACGTGCCAGTTTTGTCAATGCATTACGCACAATAGCTACACCAAGCCACCAAATTGTTACCTTTTTTATGCCTGCAAGGTCATGCATAGTACACGTGCACTGTGACTGGGTACACTAACTGTGGCTGACTCATGTGATGATTCATAGAAGTTAAAGTCACTTGGTAAACGTTGTGGGCATGGTCAGTGGCACATGCCAACTTTGTCAAGGCGTTGTGCACAATAGCCACACCGAGCCACCAATATTCTACCTTTTTTAGACCTGCAAGGTCATGCATAGTACATGTGCACTGTGATTGGGCACTCTGACCGTGGCTGACTTGTGGTACAATTCGTAGAAGTTCATCGTACTTGGTTAAATTTGTGGTCATGGTCAGTTGCACATGCCAACTTTGTCAAGGCATTGTGCACAATAGCCACACCAAGACACCAGTTTTTTAACTTTTTTATACCTGTAGGGTCATGCATAGAACATATGCACTGTGATTGGGCACTCTGACCGTGGCTGAGTCGTGTTACGATGCGTAGAAGTTAAAGTCACTTGGTACAATTTGTGGTCATGGTCAGTGGACATGCCAACTTTGTCGAGGCATTGCACACAATAGCCACACCAAGCCACCAATTTTTTACCTTGTTCATACCTGCAAGGTCATGCATAGTATACGTGCACTGTGATTGGATAATCTGACTGTGGCTGACTCATGTGATGATTCATATAAGTTAAAGTCACTTGGTACACTTTGTGGTCATGGTCACTGGCACATGCCAACTTTGTCAAGGCATTGCGCACAATAGCCACACCGAGTCACCGGGTTTTTACCTTGTTTATACATGCAATTTCATGCATAGTACATGTGCACTGTAATTGGGCACTCTGACCGTGGCTGACTCATGTTACAATTCGTAGACGTTAAAGTCACTTGGTAAACTTTGTGGTCATGGTCAGTGGCACATGCCAACTTTGTCAAGGCATTGTGCACAATAGCCACACCGAGACATAGTACATTCGCACTGTGATTGGGCACTCTAACCGCGGCTGACTCGTGTTACAAATTGTAGAAGTTATAATCACTTGGTTTACTTTGTGGTCATGGTCAGTTGCACATGCAAACGTTGTCAATACATTACACACAATAGCCACACCAAACCATCCGGGTCTTTACCTTGTTTCTACCAGCAAGGTCATGCATAGTACATTTGCACTGTGATGGGGCACTCCGACCGTGGCTGACTCGTGTTACGATTCGTAGAAGTTAAAGGCACGTGGTAAACTTTGTGGCCATGGTCAGTGGCACGTGCAACCTTTGTCAAGGCATTGCGCACAATAGCAACACCGAGCCACCAGTATTGTACCTTGTTTGCACCTGCAAGATCATGCCTAGTACATCTGTACTGTTATGGGACACTCTGACCGTGGCTGACTCGTGTTATGATTCATATCCGTTTAAGGTACTTGGTAAACGTTGTGGTCATGGTCAGTGGCACATGCCAAATTTGACAAGGCATTGCGCACAATAGCCGCACCGAGCCACCAGCATTGTACCTTGTTTATACCTGGAAGTTTATGCCTAGCACACATGCACTGTGATTGGGCACTCTGGCCGTGGCTGACACATGTGATGATTCATGGAAGTTAAAGTCCCTTGTTTATTTTTTTGGTCATGGTTAGTTGCACAGGCCAAATTTGTCAAGGCATTGCGCACAATAGCCACACCTAGCCACCGGTATTCTACCTTGTTTGCACCTGCAAGATCATGCCTAGTATAGATGCACTGTCATTGGACACTCTGACCGTGGCTGACTCGTGTTATGATTCATAGCTGTTAAGGTACTTGGTAAACTTTGTGGTCATGGTCAGTGGCACATGCCAACTTTGTCCAGAAATTACGCACAATAGCCGCACGGAGCCACCAGTGTTTAACCTTGTTTATACCTGCAAGTTTATGCCTAGCACACATGCACTGTGATTGGGCACTCTGGCTGTGGCTGAGTCATGTGATGATTCCTAGAAGTTAAAGTCCCTTTGTTATTTTTGTTGTCATGGTTAGTTGCACAGGCCAAATTTGTAAAGGCATTGCGCACAATAGCCACATCGAGCCACCAGTATTCTACCTCATTTGCTTCTGTAAGAGCATGCATAGTACATGTGCACTGTGATTGGGCACTCAGACCGTGGCTGACTGGTGTTGCAATTCGTAGATGTTAAAGTCACTTGGATACATTTTTGGTCATGGTAAGTGGCACATGCCAACTTTCTGAAGGCATTGCGCACAATAGCCACACCAAGCCACCGGTTTTTAACCTTGTTTATACCTGCAAGGTCATGCATATTACACGTACACTGTGACTGGGCACTCTGACCGCGGCTGACTCGTGTTACAATTCGTGGAAGTTTAAGTCACTTGGTGTGTTTTTTGGTCATGGTCAGTGGCACATGCCAACTTTCTGAAGGCATTGCGCACAATAGCCGCACCGAGCCACCAGTATTGTACCTTGTTTATACCTGGAAGGTTATGCCTAGCACACATGCACTGTGATTGGGCACTCAGACCGTGGCTGACTGGTGTTGCAATTCGTAGATGTTAAAGTCACTTGGATACATTTTTGGTCATGGTAAGTGGCACATGCCATCTTTCTGAAGGCATTGCGCACAATAGCCGCACCGAGCCACCAGTATTGTACCTTGTTTATACCTGGAAGGTTATGCCTAGCACACATGCACTGTGATTGGGCACTCTAACCGCGGCTGACTCGTGTTACAAATTGTAGAAGTTATAATCACTTGGTTTACTTTGTGGTCATGGTCAGTTGCACAGGCCAATTTTGTAAAGGCATTGCGCATAATAGCCACACCAAGCCACCGGGGTTTTACCTTGTATATGTTGGAAATAATTCTCAATGTCACTGGGCATCCTCATGGTGGTTGTTGTCAAATATCCCACACGGCCACAATGTCCAATTGTCCCTTCCGAGGAAATTCCAGGGAACCTGGTTCACGTCCGCCTGGTGCATCCCTGCAACTGCGGGGGGCTCAACAGCCTGGTTTGGCAACGGCCAGATGCGCTTTGTTGTCCCCGCCTCTAGTGATTGCGCCCTTATTGGACAATCCTTCCGAGCCGTCCGATGTGACTGGAGACCGACGGTGAAACCCGCTGCTCCCGCCAACGAAGCGAAACAACCGCGGCCCGGTCCCCGCATGCCGACAACACAACGGGACTGGCGGGTCCGTATCGAAGTGGTACCACAAGCTCGAGGAAAACCGAAGGCATCACCAGCTGCCACAGCACAAGCGCGTCTGCGGCTTCTGCTCTCGCATCTCCCATTGTAGCCAAAAACCTCCTAGCTAGGACTCGCACCAGGACTACTACAAACGCTCTTGTAATTGCATGTATTAAGTTAACCCTTGTGGTTCAATCAGGTCCCCGTACCTTTATTGCCTCCATCAGTCAATGCTTCTGTTCATGCACGCCCTTGTGGCTGCGGCGTCCTCTTCGTTCATTATCGCATCTGCCTGCCTTCCGGCTGCGGCACACTTGCTCCATTTGTCCGTGTGGTGAGCCCGGGTTTCCTGACTCTACGGCCTCACACTCTCCTGCGTTCTGCTCCGCTCGTTTGTCTTCACTCACTCGCGGCCCACACATGGTTGCTGTGGCTTGCCCCGTCGGCTTACCCGCATCATAGTGCTATGGTTTTCTCTTACTCAATCATCATCAGCCCGCCTTCACTGCGCTGCGGCCCCTACCTCCTTCATCGCGCCCGTACCTTTGGTGCTGCGTCCATGCCAAGTACTGACAATCTTCTACCAGCCGTGTTTTCTAAATTCCATCTCTTATGTCAACTTCATAATGCTGGCCTGAGTGTTGCTGCGGTACAATGTAGGACGTAGCACGCGCTTTGGCGCTGCGGCTCGCCCCACGAGCTCGCCCGCGCCTCGGGAACGCACCAGACTCCATCCTCTAGTTCATCAGTGAGAATGTGGCCTCCTCCTAAATACTGACATGGTATCAGAGAATGGCAAAATATCCTCAGCAAATCATCCTTGTTCATCTGCTGTTGACATCTTCTGACGCATGACACGCCTCGCCGAAGCAGACTTCACCAGCAACCACCTCTGCAACAGCGGGAACATCATCTCCCAGTCACAAACAGTCCTCCTCACCAGCATCCCACGTGAAAACGACATCCATCAGGTGTGTATGGACACAGCTGAGGAACGGTGCTCCTCACGGCAACCAGCTGTACCCCACCACCAGAAGCAGCACTCGGTCATTACAGCATGAGCAGTTCCATCCCCCACAGCATCCAGCAGTTATCCGCCTCCCCCAGCACCGGACTCCGTGCTGGCAGCATCACTGAACGGTGTATGGGCACCATTTGGTACAACTACACCTCACTAAAAAGGTGAAGCAGCGTTCTCAGCTTCCGCACTTCCAGCAACAGCATCCCCTTGCACAACAGTAGCAACACTTCATCATCAGCGATCTCCTCCGAGCTCCATCTTGTCTTTGTCTTGGTAACCTGTCTAACAAACGCCTCGCCTCAACAAAGGCTCCAACAACCTCACCAGCTATCAGATCTGCTCTACTACATCCAGGACAGCAGAAGATCATCACCTCTTTCTCCAAAGTCAGAATGAGCACGACTGTCCACCTATCTCATGGATGGCGTCCGCTAGACTGTTTTTCTCGAGTCAACAAGATTATGCTGCAAGGACTCCGCCATATTGTCTCATGAGCTACTACACTGGTCACTTTCACCTTC
>SZWC01024715.1:5833-18553 GCA_023375785.1 Penium margaritaceum | reverse complement strand
CGATCCACCTTCTGCGTTACAGGTGACTCAATGGGATGCAACGTGGGACTACGTGTTGCATCACATGGATGGCAGTCTGATTATTTTCACACATTCTTGCAACTCAAGTGCTCAATCTTGAGTTGCAAGATTCCATGCCATTGCATTATTGACACTTAGGAGAATCAATCCATGTGCGAATATGAAAAAAAAAAAAAACATTCAGCCTAAGTGCTGTGGGCGACCAAGATGAAACTCAAGAGAACCCTTTTTCTTGTGAGTTTTAGTATCACAAGCAATGGTTCAAAGAATGCGGCATCCTTAATCTACACTAAGGTACTATTGTATCACTACTTCCATCATCACCAGTGTTTCCTTCCTCATCGTCACCTCTCTTGTTACCCACTACGATACCCACTGCTAAGTCTGTGCTACCTCCAGCATCCTCGCCTCAGTCATTAGCACCAGTCGCTTGACACGTGAGTGCTATATCCTGTATCTGTGTAGATCCCCTGNTTCTTGACCACACAATCCTCCTAGGGCCGCTGGCCCACATCTTGTTCCGGCTATTCCTGATTCTGGTCTTCACGCACTTGGCTTGACCGCTGTTGTGGTCCAGCCCAGCACCACATCTGGCTCGTCTCTTTTCAAAACTGAGTTTTTCCGTGTTGCCGTAGCCGTAGAGAACATTCCTCATACGCCCAGCCCCTTTATCAAAAAATTTCTCACTACGCGTGGCAACTTTGTTCTACCACCTCACTTTGAGTCCCCCAGACTTGCTCCACTCCGGATGCAACAATCTGGGAGCAAGCCATGCGCGAGGAGTTTGATGTCATTACGGAGCATGGTGTTTATCAGATTGTTCACCTACCACCTGGTCGCAAAGCCAATGCTGTTCGTTGAATTTACCAATGCAAGCGGAAGGAAAACAGTACCGTTGAGCGCTAAGAGACTCACCTCAAGAGTGAGGGATTTTCCCAAGTTCCATGCGTTGACTTTGATGCCACTTTTGTCCCTGTGAGGAAGTACACCATTGCCCAGGTGCTCCTAGATGAAGTGGTTAACCACCACAGGGAGCTGCATCAGATGGACATGAACAACACCTTCTCATGTTGTCAACTCGACCAGGATATACTTGGCTTTGACAATCGTACCTGCTGATTCTGGCACCTGTACAAGGCCTTTTGTAGGTTAAGGGAATCATTGGGCTATTGGAACCTCAAGATCTCCGCCACCCTCGAGTAGAGCAGATATTGTTGCAGTTCAGTCAACCTCGCTCTCTTTGTGAGCCACCCATCGGTACCCTTCATTGCAATCTTGGTCTACATGGAAAATCTTTTGATCACCTCTCCCGATCCTCAGGATATCCATGCAGTGAAGACAAGTGATGACCTAGCCCCCCCGAACATCGGCACATCAATGTGACCCCCCTCACATCGGCCACCCCGGCGACCCCAACCAAGGTTATGGCTCGGAGGGTAGAGGGGGTTTGGAGCATGGGAGTGAAACACCAAAACATACAATTCACTCATTTTTATGCTTAGCCCGTTTCCAGTTACACATGTTTTTTCACAGTGACTATCATTATGACCTCTGTTTTGCCATACATCTTATACACTACATAGATTATTTTAGTCCAAGATCTAAGAGCTAGCCATTCACTAGGAGAACTATGGGCAATGCTCAGCTGTAAGAGCTTGCCATTTACAACATGCGCACCACCTAAGAAAATGCAAATTTCTGACAGATTTCCATTCACATCATGCACAACTCTGGCACAGCAAAGATTTCATGTTGCCATGGAAATGGAGCACAAGTCTGGCACTGCATAGGAAAGCATGAGAAAACATGGACAACTCAGTTTCTGGAGCTGCAACAGTTCAAGCAGAGGACATTGTGGAGCAGAGCTAGTGCTCAGCTCCACGATGCCTCTTGCTGGCCCTAACAGTGGCTGACCTAGTCTCTGCAATAAAATTGCTAGTCATCCTGAAACTAACGCCCTCTATGCGCTTCCCAGCGCCCTTGCTGCTGCCCACTGCCTTGGCTCTCCTAGGCCCCTTCCCCTTTGCAGTTCCAGCAAAGGCAACAGCCTATGCATCACACTCCTCAACAGCCGTGGCCTCCTCCGCCTCATCACCATCCCCTGCTGCACCATCCTCACCATCCCCTGCTGCACCCTCATCCTCCTCTTCTGCTGCATCCTCCCCATCCCCCCCCTCCATCCACTCCCTCTCCTGCACCCTGCCTGTGATTAGCTTCAGGCATTGTCTCAACCTCCTCTCTGGTCCGTACATTCCGTGCATATGAGGGTCCATCCTCAACCCATTGCACGGTCTCCACGGCAGGGCACTTTTCCTGCTCTCCTGCTGCCTCCTCCTCGTCCTCCCCCTCCACAAAAACCTCCTCTTCTTCCTCCATTTCCTCATCGCTGCTTTGCTCCTGCACCTCCTCACCTCCCTCCTCATTCTGCACCTCCTCCTCAATCTTGCCGTCTTCCTCGCTCGCGTAATCATCAAGTACAAGGAAGTTGGGCTCATGCCGTCTGCGCTCACCCTCGTAGTGCTTGTACAGGCGGACGTTCACCTGCACCAGTTGCTCAAGCGTTTTCATTGACAGGCGGTTCCTATGTGCTGTGTGAATAAGCTGGTGAGTTGAGAAGACGCGCTCACAGTCAGAACTTGAGCATGGCTGTGAGAGCAGCTTGATTGCGAGTGCACGCAGGTGGGGCATGTGAGCCAAGTGCAACGATTCCCACTCGAAGGCAGGGAGTACCTTAACCAAAACCCGCGCCACGGCGGCACTGCCCTTGTCGGTGATGCACTTGGTGGCAATGGGCACCACCTCCAAAGTCACCCATCTGAGCTGGAAAGCCTCAAGCTCCTTCTGTGATCGTCGTGGTGCTTCTGAGGTACAAGGGCATCCACCACCTGGGCCCATGCCTGCACCATGGTGACGTCTCTGCCCAAGTCATTGCCAAAGTGCACAGGATGCACCCGACGCGCTGCTGCATACAAGGGACACGACATGTCCTTGGTCCACCACAGCTTCAGGCGCTCCATGCATGCCTTCGCGTGTTGCGCTGCCACCCAAGCAGGCTTGCGGCCCTTAGGCTTGGCCAGTGCCTTCAGCTGCTCTGTTGCATCAAGCAGTCCCTCGTAAATCTCCCCAGCCTGGCCACCAAAGCTCTCTGCAATGCGGAGGACTATCACAAGAGGAAAAAACAGGTCTCACATTTGAAGCATTTGCAGCCAGAACACCCACCATTGCACAATCTTGGGCACCATGTTTTTCCGCTGCTTGAATGCACTGTCCCTCTGTGCACCCATCTCGTTCCAGGTGCTGCTTGTGACCAGCTTCAAGAGGAAGGGCCACATGTCAATAAGCCGCTACAGCATGCTGTGGGCAGAGGCAAACCTGGTGTCACACCTTGCCACAAGCACCTGGCCCCCGGCAGCCTGCTTCAACCAAGTGCGGGGCATGTCATTTTTGCAGAAAACATTAACAACACGCTCTGCCCTTGCCAGCACCCCAGTCCCCAAATCTGTCTTGCAGGTATCCTTCATCACCAAGTCCACGTTCTGAGCAACACACCCTTGTCACAGAATGGATGGG
This sequence comes from Penium margaritaceum, assembly GCA_023375785.1. Taxonomy (NCBI): domain Eukaryota; kingdom Viridiplantae; phylum Streptophyta; class Zygnematophyceae; order Desmidiales; family Peniaceae; genus Penium; species Penium margaritaceum. The sequence continues at coordinate 14,962 of SZWC01024715.1, read as the reverse complement.
TACTTCCCTTTCAGGTTGTCGAAGGCCCTCTTGTTCACAGATGTTTTGTCACAGATGACAAACACCACGTTCTTCACACCGACTTCCACGATGGCAACCTCGATCATGCTGGAGACGTGGTCTGTGTTGCGAACATAACCGCTCGTGTCACAGCTGAACAGATGGCAGCTGCCCTTGGCGTTAAAGGCCATCGCGTTGTAGATGGGGAGCTGCTGAACATCTGCCCACTCATCCACCGCGACGCTGGCACCGTAGATGACCGAGCTCTGCTTCAAACTCGTGTCCATGGCATCCAACGGCTTGTCAAGCTTGGGAAGTATCCCAGTCACCACAAAGCTGTTGTTGGTCAAGCGTGCTGTGTGGACCACCTCGAGGAGCAGCCCCTTGCGACAGAAGGAGATGGGGAGCCCGGCACCCGCCATTAGCTTCACGGTGGCCATTTGGCAGGCCTGGTTTCCTGCATTTGCGCAGTGAGTAACCATGCTCGTCTGCAGCATACTGGCTACAACTTGCAGATTCGGCTGTGGGTGATGCTGAAAGATTGAAGGCACCTGCTGCTGCTGATGCTAATGCTACTGCTGTTTCTCCTGCTGCGCCTGCTGTCGGTGCTGGTGCTGCTGCCGCTGTCCCATGTCAAGTAGCCCATCGTCGTAGTCGTTGATTGCCAGTCTGGCTACTTTGAGCTGCTGAGCATTCTGCTATTTCTCGTAAAGCCGCACCTAGCTCTTGGGTTGGCACTGGTGCTCCACTACGTCCCAAGCCCATTGTACAGCTTAGCACTTGCAGGTTGCTAGCCATGGAGAGGGCAAGGCTTCCGCTCAAGCCCAAGGACATCAAGTGCCAGTGGAGGGGGGTGCTCGCAAAGAATGATGTTGCCATTTATTTCACCATAGTGCTCGTGGATCCTATCGCAGGTTCCACTGAATGTCCCTCCACATGCTCCATAGTAGAAGCCCGGCTTCTTGGAAACTGTGGGCACTGGTAGAGTGTGCCGCAAAAGCGATAGTGTGAGGAAGTCGCCTGTAAGACGCTGGCTCACGGGTGGGTTGAGGTCTGGAGCTGTGAAGCTGCCATTCGACGAGGCCTGTACCACAGCCAGGGTGCACTTTAGTGAATCCCTGCACACAGAGGCCTTGGGTCCTGATGCCGGGATCTTCACTACGCATACTACGAGTAGGACGTGGGCAAAGATGCCCACCCTCACCTCGTATGTAGGGCTTTGGAGACGACGCAGCTGGGATAGGGGGTGGACATGCATCCGGCACCGTCACGACATGCGACGTGTCAAGTGGTACTGGTTTGTCGACTGGGGAGATGGAGGAGGGTGACGACACTGGTGAGTTGACCGGCAGCATTGGCGACGCAAGTGGTAATGACATGGATGACGCAGGGGTCGCTGCTGGTGATGCAGGTGTAGATGACTTGGATGGCACCAAGGATTCAGCAGGTGACGTAGGCGTCAAGAAGGGAGGAGGGACTGACGCAATAGGAGACACAAGCCAGAGAGGCGGTGTGGGCACCGCAGGTGGGATGGGCATCGAAGGCGAGCCAGCTGGTGTGTGGGACGGATCAGTAGCGCCAAGGGTGACCGAAACAGCCGTATCGGTCAGCCCACCCCTTCTTGCACAGGGTATCGCACCACACTCAGGGGAATGTGACTGCAAGGTGCCACCGACGGGCAGGTCACAGAAAGAGAGATGCTCAAAGAAAAGTACGTCTTGAGACTTGACAATGCGCCACCCACTAGGGTCCCAGAAGTGCCAGGCCTTGGAGCGTGAAGCTATGTCCAGAAACACGCAGACTTGACTGGTGGGGAGAACTTAGACACCTATTGTTCTGGTGTATACCAGATGCTGGCAAGAGATCCCCAGACACGCACGAGTCGGAGGTCGGCACGACGCCCATACCATAGTCGGTACGGGGTGTGCGTGTTCGGGAGGGGGCCGTGAGGGATCCGGTTCCAGACCCATGTCATGAAGGCCATGCCCTCAAATGTGAATGCTTCCAGCATGCCGCTGTCCACCCCCATTAAGCGAACCGCATCCTCCATGGTGCGGTTCCAGTGCTCAGACACGCCATTATGCTGGGGCGTGGCAGGGGCGGAGAGGTTGTGGAACTTCGGCTAAGTATCGGTCCAGGTCCCCCATGAACTCACCAACCCGATCAGAGCGAAAGTTCTGGAAACGATGACCAGACCGGCGTTTGGCCATAGCAATCCACGTGCGCATGGCAAGTGCAACATCACTTTCCAGGCGCAAACTAGAAATCCAGCGCATGCATGTGAAGTCATCCGTGATTGTCAGGATGTATCGACCTTTGTCCTCCTCAAACTCCACGTGGAGAGGTCCCAGGAGATTAGAGTGGACCAACTTGAGGGGTTTCAGAGCCCGCGAGTCCGACAGAGGGTACGTGGCACGGTGCATCTTACCTTGAGCGCACTGCAAGCAGTATGTTTTAGGCTGTGCCTCAAAGGACGCTGCGTCAAGGCTGAGTGCGGGATTTGTGCAAGTCAGGCGGTCGATGGCATCTAGGTGGACATGGCACAAGCGCCTGTGCAGAGGGCGCTGGTGCTCAGGAGGCAGCATTCCTATCACAAACACTCGTACAGCGGGGGAGGTGGAGATGGGGAAAGACGTGGGATGGTCAGAGACATGGTACAAGTTGCCAGCTGCCTTGCCACGGAGCACGACTTCAGCGGTAACGCAAACAGAGACCGTGGAATCCTCACTAGTGAATACGACGTTGAGACACATTCGCGTGCAAACACATCCAGGCAGTAGGATGAATTCTAAATCAGGCACATACAACATGTTGGAGATGGAAACCGGCCCTCACGGTCCATGGAATTGCACCATACCCTCACCTTGGACAGGCACTTCATGCCCAGCAGCCGTCAGCACAGACCGCACAAAGCCAACACGACCAAGCACGACAAAATCACGGCGGTGACATGTCATGTGGTGGGTGGCACCTGAATCTAGGATCCAGGTGGCATCCGTCACACGCTCTAGCGAGATGACAGAACAGTTGTCGATAGTACAAGCAGTGGACAAGGGTTGCTCAGCAAGATGACTGCTCAACTACGCAGGCGACACGTGCTTGCGACTCTCTAAGCCATGACAGTTCGTCATGACCCATGTACAATGCGGCAAAGACAGCAGGAGGACCGCCACTATTGCGTCTGGAAAACGATTCCACGGACTCAAGAGCGCACTGTGCCTTGCCACCACCATCCCAACAGCACTACGCAGACTCAAAAGAACCAACAGTGGGACCCCTCGACTCAGTCGATGCACTCACACCTACTTGAATGGTGAGTCGTAGGAGCTGGCGAAGTTCAGCGATGTCGCGGGCCTGTGTCACGAGCTACTGCTCCAAGGGTGATAGGTCATCGGCATCCGCTGCGGCGACGTCCGTTGCTGATGTGGGTTGGGTGTCGGTCGCTATAGTGGAATATGTGGAGGCTCTCTCATGCTGCTTGAATGCCTTCTATAGCCCTTGCATGATCTTCATCCAGTTCTTGGGGAGCTTACACTCCATGTAGCGATGTGCTCCTCCGCAGTTGTAGCACTCCCACTGTCGCTTGTCGGTCGGCTTTGGAGTATCCTGTCCCTTGCCATTCTTGCCACCTTGCTTGTTGTTACATCCCTTCTTCCCTTGAATTACTGCAGCTGTGTCGGTTGCTGCTACATTTATCGCCGTTGGCTGCAACGATTGACGGGAGGTGGGGGTAATGGTGCGTACGGTCTGGCCTGTTGTGACGGCTGCAGCTGTTGCACCATGGCAGGCGTCATTTGCTGCTCCCACACCTGCTACGTGGAGAAAGTGCTCGGTGGCCCATGAAAGCAGTATGCCTTTGTCGGCCATCTCGTGAAGACTCTGGAGGCTGAATTTGTCGAAGGTTTTTGTGTAATCGCGCTCAACACCAATCCGGATGGTGTTGAACGCAATGAGTTGACTTGGTCCATTCATCCCAAGGGCCCTGTACAGCCGCATCGCCCGTCGCGAATAGGGGGCCGGTGTTTCATGCGTACCCTAACGCAAGGAGTTGAAGTCTGCGATACGCTCTGATCTGGCTGCCATGGTCGTGCCTTCAAAAAGTGTGGTTGCCAGGTTCCAGGCGCCACGCGGGTCAGCTCCACTGCCGATGCGGGGATCACCAAGGAAAGGTTCAAAGTTGAGGGTGTACTCTTCTGGGATGGCCTTGAAGAGACCGCAGGCTGTGGGCGCGATGCTCGTTGTCTACTGAGGGTCTGCAGTCTGGTACGGACTCGTGTAGTCCAGAGTACACCCCCTCGCTTACTGCCCACATGCGGAATCGCGGCTCCCATATGGCGTAACTGTCCTTGTGCTGGCAGGCGGGAGGATCTGCCTCGAACCACTTTGGGGGCTTGGCGGCCGGCAGAGCTGTCGGGGTAGCTTGTTCGAGGGACGCAGACCAGGGGTCTTACTTGGACCAGCTACACCGCTCAATGCAGTCCCGCATGCTCAGGAGTAGCATCTCGTCCTCTAATGAGGCCAGGTCTGTGGTTGCCCTGAGCGTGTTGCTTGGACCTGCTACACCGCTCAATGCAGTGAATTGCATCCCGAAAGAGCTTGAACAGATCTGCCATCTGCTTGGCCGTCTGTTCAGCCTGTTGAGCCTGCTGCTCTTGCAGCTCGCGCAGGCCACGTGCCAGCGCGCCTGGGCTAGACAAGTATTCGTCCCGCGTTGTGCCCGGCGTGCCGTCCATCACGTAGGAGGCTGCAACACTAGCATTCGTAGTGGAGCTGGTGCTACCGACTCCAGCAGGTGGGTCCTTGGGCATGCCGACAACTGGAGTGTTGCAAGCGTATACCACTGCCGCTTGCATTATCGTTGGATGAGACCCGCTACCGAAAAATTTGGCAGCATTTACCCCGCTCCAGTGGGCGTGGGTTTAATGTAGAGGCCTTTTTCAGCCTGGAAATTGCCAATGGCTCCTCCCCCCACTGCCGAAGAATTCTTCAGCAGTGTTTTACCTGCCCTAGTGGGCGTGGGAAATCAGGTAGGGGCCGTTTTCAGCCTGGAAATTGTTGCTGGAGCCCCCCCACGCTGCCGATTTTTTTTGGCAGTGTTTCCCCCGGCCCAGTGGGCGTGGAAAATCAGATAGGGACTTTAGCCGTCGGAAGTTTGTACCTGAACCACCCCCACCCAACCCAGGATTAGAGGGGAGCCCAGCCAGCAGGGGGAAGGGAAAACCAAACCAGGTACGAAGACAAAGCGCCATCACTGCCGCCGCTAGCAATGCTGCTGCTGCTACTCCTCTACCATTGCAGCTGCCATTTCTGTGACTGCTGTGCAATGTCGCAGCCGCCAGTGGCCGCTGCTGCTCGCTGCTGCACGGCACCCCTGCTGCCGCTGCTGCCACGCGCGGCTGCAGCCATTGCGGCAGCTGCGCATCAGTCACTTTGACTGCGTGCAATGCCGCAGCTTCTGATCGCGGCTTCTCCTTGCTGCGGTACAATGCCGCAGCTGCTGCAGATGCTCCGCACTGCTGTGACTACTGCTCGCTATTGCTCGCTGCTACCGCGGCTGTTGCACGGCCGCCACTGGGACTGCTGGTCGCTACCCAGCTGCTGACGGCCACAGCCGCCCGCTGTTGTGAAGCACTGCCGCTGCCATCACTGCTGCGATCAGCCGCCACGGCGGCTGCTGCCTTCGCGCGGCAGCTGCTGCCACTTCTGCTCCATGCAGGTGCTGTTCAGCTCCGCAGTCAATGCAGTTGCTGTCCAGCAGGCCCTCCCTGGACCGCGCTGCGCTCCTCTCGCACTACGCGACGAGCTTGGCTCGTCTCGCTCTGATACCAAGACAGACACACCCTGCACCCCTTCCCTTACTCAATTGTGTATTCTTTGACAGTGTGGAAAGACTGCAACAAGTTGCACATCAAACGGAGGTGTGTGTGCCATGCTAGTATCAAAAACGTGAGAGTGAATGAGATCATACGGGGTGGAGGTCGTTAAGAGAGCCCACCCGTTGACCGACGAGAGAGAGCTCGTCGGTACTCACCCAAAGCATTGAGGCACAAATGCCGTTGTGTCCTACATAAACACAATCTGAGTTTTGACCTAACCTATGCCTGTCTAAAGTACGACAAGTTCACCGGTAGGACCAACAGAGGTCACCAAGCCACTGCAAGTCAAACACGAATATCCACAAGACCAGCTTTAACGGGGATAATTGTTGACATGGTGTGCCCCTTGCCATGAGTGCCGTTGATTGTACTCCCTGGTTCGACCATTGAGGAGTGGTCGAACACCTGATCTGACTTTAGATTTGGATTCCTTGGATTTTTCCATGCAGGATCGAGCTTTGAATNGCTCGATTTGAGTGAGTATTCAGAAAGTTAGCCTAGCCCGAAAAACGGGTGTTGGGTGGGTGGAATCTGGTACCCGCCATGGGTGGCGGGATATTCCACCGCCAGGGATCCGAGTTCATTCCTAATGGCCTCCAAATGCTCCAGGGGCATGAATGAGGTGACCATAAGGACCTCCTTGACCAGGATGAACTTCTTGTTGACTTATGGGCGAAGAAAGGCGCTTCGACGGGTCATCGTCGAAGCGCCTCCCGTTGCCTAGAGTGCAAGGCCAGGTTGGCGGCTCCACCAAGGGTTACTTCGACGGCCGTAGCAGGGACTCTACTGCTCCGTTTTGGGCGTGCTTGGATGCATTGGAAAGCTTAGATCACAGGCTATAAGGATCTGATGTAATCTTACTATGCTAAGTAAGAAAAACGTGTTTTGATTCAGATCTACTGAATGCGACGAGTTCTGCCCACTCACATCCGTGATCCTTGTGCTCCACACTCTTCAGCATTGGTGTCCATTGGCTGCCCAAAATTTTGTAGCGTACATCACTGAGAGCCAGGCATCCTTGAGGGTGCCTCCACACCCACTAGAGCCAACAAAGGGTTATGGGCCCACGTGCCTAGACGGACCCTAGCTCTTCAAGTTTCACGCTACCGCCGCGCGCCATGGCAACGACCGAGCAAGAGAGCATTGGCACCGTCTCCAAGTTTGATGGAAACGGCTTCCCCTTGTGGAGGTGGCAGTTTGAGGTCTACCTCGATGATAAGGGCCTGCTTGAGCTGGTCAACGGTGAAGAGAACGTGCCTCCGGATACCGCGACGCCGGAGGAAGTGGACAAGCACAAGAAGCACAACAAGAAGACGCTTGCATTGTTGGTGTTAGCGCTAGCTCCGCCGCAGCGCGCACTGATTCAAGGATACACGGAGGCCGCGGAGGCCTGGAAGAAATTCTGCACCATCTATCAGTCCACCAACCTTGCTAACCAGCTCTTCGTTTTCAAGAGGCTCGTCACCCTCCGAGCCAACGAAGGCGACGACATCATGGAGATCCTGTAGCAGATTGAGTCCCTTATTGCCGAGTCCGTAGCCACCGGATGGAAGGTCGGCCCTCAGCTGCAAGCCATGATCCTCCTCTTGGCCTTGCCGGACAGTTGGAGTCCCATGATCACCGTCGTAGGTGGCTGGTCCGCCGATGAGCTGAAGTACCCGAAGGTGGCTGAGTACGTCCACAACGAATGGATGCGGAGTGGTGAGAGAGAGAGCAGGGCAACATCAACTTCCGCCTATGCCGTCTGCCCTCAAGGTGGATGGGGAGGCAAGAAGGGGAAGTGTGCTAACCAGGGCACCAAGAGAGGTGACAACAAAGGGAAGTGCTACAACTGTGGAAAACAGGGCCACTATGCACGCAACTGCCCCAACAAGAAGTCGGACCAGCCCGAGAAGGGCGGGAAGGACACCCAAGCCATGATGGCCAGGGAGTCTACCGACTTGACAGATCCGGAAGTCACTGTGATCGACTCCGGATCAGGCCGCCACACACAATGCAACCGGGTGGCATTCGTCACCTACAGCGTCACCGAGCGGCGCATGACAGTGGCCAACGGCAAAACAGAGTTGGCCACGGGCGAAGGCAATGTTCGCATTGAGTCGGTGGTGAACGGGAAAGTCATTCCGTGCACCATCTACGACGTGCTCCACATGCCCAACTTTGGGGCAAACCTACTGTCGGTGAGCCGCCTTACGGACAAGGGGCTTGAGGTACTCTTCAACAAGAAGGAGGCCATCATCTGGAAGGAGGGGGACGGCAAGGTGATTGCGCGTGGCAAGAGGGAGGAGGACTTGTACCTTCTTCGCACCAAGGTCCTTGCCGATGCGGTAAGGACTGACGCCGTCAACCTCGTGATAAAGGATGAAGGAAATATGGACCTGTGGCACCGACGCCTATGTCACATCGCTCCCTCAACTATGAGGGACATGGCGAAGAAGGAAGTGGTGTGGGGCCTTGAGGTCAAGGGCCTCGATGCAGCCAGGAATGCCATGTGCGAGCCATGCGTGGTGGGCAAGGCGACATGGCAGCAGTTTGATGGCAGAGGGACGCGTGCATCGGCGAAGCTGGAGGTGGTTCACACTGACGTGTGTGGACCATTCAAGAGCTCCATCGGGGGCGCTCGCTACTTTGTTACCTTCATCGATGACCAAAGCCGCAAGCTCTACCTCTACATCATCAAGAGGAAGAGTGGTGTCCTGACTTGTATGCAGGAGTTTGTGGTGGCAGTGGAGCGGCAAACAGGCTTGAAGGTGAAGGCGTTCCGGAGCGACAACGGGGGCGAGTACGAGGGCTGCTCGGCATGGATGCAGAGCAAGGGGATTACGTGGCAGAAAACTACGCCACACTCTCCGCAGCAGAACGGCGTCGTCGAGAGGGTAAACTGCACCATCCTCAACATGGTCCGGTCCATGTTGAGCGATGCCGGCCTCACGCAATGGTACTGGGGTACAAGACGCCGAGGAAGCCGCTAAAGGACGCGGAGTTGAAGGTGTGGAAGACGCCACAAGAAGTGTGGAGCGGGAGGAAGCCAACTGTGGCACACCTCCACACTTTTGGTTGTGTTGCACATGCTCTTGTGCAGGCACAAGAGGGGCGGGGCAAGCTGGAACCGCGGACTCGCCGGTGCATCTTCGTCGGGTACGAGAGCGGGAGCAAGGCATACCGGCTCTTCGACCCGCGGAGGCAGCAGATCGTGAAGAGTCACGACGTCACGTTTGACGAGGAGAGTCGTTGGACGGACAAGGACGCGGGT
>SZWC01024714.1:11930-27823 GCA_023375785.1 Penium margaritaceum | reverse complement strand
GTCTGCTGCACCGTCGATGACGAGGCCGCGCACCATGTCGCGCTTCACCATCTCCTTAACGGTTGCGGGCGCCGAATGCCCCAACCGTTGGTGCGAGAGCTCCAGATCAGCGCTCCCTCCCTTGGCCATGTTGACGACGCGCTCCTGCGAGTCTGCTGCGTCTGATGCCGTAGGGACCACCTTGGTCTCTACGATGTAGAGACCGCCCTCGCACTTCGCCTCCAGCACGACCTCGCCGTTGCCGTCGATGCGCACCACTGCGCCTTTCCTGCGGAAGAGCACCTCATACCCCTTGTCCATCAAGCGACTGGCACTCAGGATGTCAGCCAGGCCGGGGACGTGCTGCATATCACGGATTGTGCACAGCTCCTTCTTACCGCCCACCACAACTTCCACCTCCACGTCGCCTTGGCCGGCCGCCGGCTCGACTTTGTCGTTCGCGACCACCATCGACTTGGAGGACTTCTCGTAGGTGACGAACCCCACCTTCTCGACTTGGGTGTGCTCCTCGGCCCCGGAATCCAGGCACCGCCTGTTGGCGGCCTTGAGGAAGTGATTCTTGTTACCGTTGAGGAGCGACCTGCCCTTGCTGTTTTTGCCGCCGGTCTTCGCCTCCTCCGGGCACTCGCGGGCCCAATGGCCCTCCTTGCCGCAGTTCGGCACGCACCTTTCTTGGCACCCTTCTTGCCGCCGCCCTTTCCGCCGCTTCCTTTGCCCCCGTTTCCGCCACCACGCATTTTGGTGACGAGGGCCGATGAGGAAGACGAGGACTCCCCGCAGCTCCGGCGCTGCGCCTCGTTGCGAATGTACTCTGCGACCGCGCCATAGGTGAGCTTGTCCTCCGCCCATCCTCCGAGGACGGTAATGAGTGGGCCCCAACTGTCAGGTAGGGCCATGAGGAGGGCCATCCCCTGCAGCTGCGTGTCGATCTTCCACCCCACGTCATTGCATTGCAAGGCGAGCGACTCGATCTGCTGCATGGCGGAGATGACATCATCTCCCTCCTCGATTCTCACCGTGAGGAGTCGCTTCATTGCGAAGATTTTGTTCGCGAGCGACTTGGATTGATGGATGGAGCAGAGTTTTTGCCAAGCTTCGGCTGCCAGCTTGCAACCCTGGAAGTAGCCCCACTACGACTCGGCCGTCCCGGACATCAACAGCATGAGCGCCTCCGTGTTCTTCTTTTCGAAGACCTGCTTCTCCGCGTCTGTAGCAGTCGTCTCTGTGAGCACCTCCTTTCCCAGCATGACATCCAGCAACCCCTTATGCGTGAGGTGCAACTCAAAGTGCCACCTCCATAGCCCAAAGCCTGGGCCGCCCGCATACTTCTGGATGGGCTGCGTCTCCTTCTGCGCCATGTGCGCAGCTGCTACTCCGACAGGTTCTCAGAACTTCACAGCGACGTCCAAGGTGACGATCCCGTGCGCTACAAAAGACGGGAACGTTGGAGGCTATCAGACCCGTGGGCCCATAACCCTTTGTCAGGATGAAATCCGCGTGGTGCGATCCCGATGTTTTTCTGATAGACTCTAGTGGTTCACGTCTACTGTTTTGGGCAAATCTGAGACTGAGCGTGAGCTTTCTGGTCGCCTCACGCTATGTGAGCAGGAATTTAGAGACAGTCAGTTTGCGAAGGGAATAACGTCGTTTTGCGTTATATTTTGAACATAGACATGATCACAACATTTATAGGTCTAGTCATGAGATTTCCAACGCACCAAACCGCGCACGATTCGGCCAAGCGTAGCTCAAGTTATGCTTGTCGAAGCGCAGGTCTCACCCACCACAGAAACGCCTAACGCCTCCATGGCGCGCACACGCCGTGGCGCCTTCCTTCACGTGCGAAGCGCCTTTCCCAAGGCGCAGATCCACCTGCACGTGGTGCAGGGGTCTCCTTCACTGTTTCCACGTACCCTACCCACTTTTGGGTCGAGTTTGGTGATGGGGTGTGACGAGGTTCGAAACCTGTCCGCGGACCTGCAGTCAGAATTTTGACCAAGTCCCCTAGTAACAAAACGTACTACTGAGTTTCGGACGCCGAGCCATGATTTTGGCTAAGTCCCCCAGAAACAACCTGCACTACTGGATCCGGTGGATGATCCACCTGATCAGGTGGATTATCCACCGGACGCCTCGGCAGGCCTTCCGGAGCAATTTCTCCAGATGGTATTTTTGTTACTCAATCCAGTCGATTATCCACCGGATTTCGAGTCGCAGCCGGCTCGCAGAGTCGCTACGCACACCCCAACTTTGGAAGGCCATATCTCCCTCGATACTTGTCCGATTCCGGCGAAACAACTTCCACCGGATTCAACGACTCGTCACCTTTAAGGGGCAATCATCCATTTTAGGATCTGAGCACTTTTCAAGTCTCCAGATCCGCCGGAGCGGACTTTCTAATTTCTGGCGGCTCGTCGGCGCCTCCCGGCGCCGGACTTGGGCATGCGGAGGGGCAGTTTTTCAACATCCACTGCCTTTACCACTATCTGCACAAGTCACGATGACCTTTCATGGCTTGATGAGTCGCAAGCACATGCTGCCTTTATAGATTAGCAGTCATCTACTGAGTAACCTCTGTCTACTGCCTGCAGTGTCAGTAGATGTTCTGTCACTTCGCCACAGCGTATGACGGGTGCCACCTGGATCTTAGATTTAGGTGTCACCCATCACATGACATGTCACCGCCGTGAATTTGTTTTGCTTGGTCCTGTTGGCTCTCTGTGGTCTGTGCGAACAGCTGCTGGGCATGAGGTTCCTGTCCAAAGTGAGGGTGTGGTGCAATTCCATGGGCCGTCAGGGCTATGTTACATCTCAAACGTGTTGTATGTGCCTGATCTAGAACTCAGCCTACTATATGGACGTTCTTGCATGCAGATGGGTCTCAGTGTCACATTCATAGGTGAGGATGCCACCGTTTTTGTTTGTGCTACCGCTGAAGTAGTGCTCTGTGGCAAGGCAGTTGGAGACTTGTACCATGTCTTTGACTGCCTCGCGTCCACCTCCACTACTAAATCCCCCGCTGTACGAGTGTTTGTGACAGGCACCCTGTCTCCTGAGCACCAGTGCATACTACACAGACGCTCATGTCATGTCCACTTAGAAGTTGTTGATCATTTTATTTACACTCAACCCACACTCGGTCTTGATGCAGTGTCCTTTTAGGCACCGCCTAAGACCGATTGCCTATAGTGCGTCCAAGGTAAGATGCACTGTGCCACATACCCTCTGTCCAACTTACAGGCTTTAAAACCCCTCGAGCTTGTTCACTCTGATCTTCTGGAACCCCTTATTGTGGAGTTCTAGGACGACAAAGGATAGTGCGAATGGTCACATACTATTCCACGCAATGCGGTGGATCTTTAGTCAGCACCTGAAAAGAGATGTTGCACTCGCCGTGCGCAGGTGTCTTATCATGGTCAATCACCAATCCGGCCATGCCCTCCAAGAATTCCGCTCTGATCGGGGTGGTGAGTTCATGGGGGACCTGGACCGGTATTTTGCCGAAGTGGGGGTGTTCCACAATCTCTCCGCCCCTGCCACGCCCGAGCAGAACACCGTGGAGGATTCAGTTCTCTCAATGCAGGTGGATAGCGGTATGCCAGAAGCTTTCGCCTTTGAGGACATGGCCTACATGACATGGGTCTGGAACTGGATCCCTCACAACCCCCTCCCAAACACACACATCCCGTACCAACTATGGTCCGGCCATCGTGCCGACCTCCGGCTCGCGCGTGTTTGGGGATCTTGCCTGCGTTTGGTTTATACCAGAATAGCACATTTATGGTTAATCGCCTCTAAAAACTACACTCTTCATACAGTGTACATGTCACATGTATGCCTCTAGAAATTTCATGGTACCTTCGTGGAAGTTACATTACAATTTACCTTACTACGTATGTTCACACATCTAAGAATGTACTTGTATGATTTAACATGCGAACATTCTTGGAAGGCTTGTAATTAAGTTTTAAACACTCAACAAATACCATGCTTTCTTTTTCCACAACTCAATTTACAGTTCGCTTACACAGACATACATTTGTACTTAAAAGGAGTGTCTATGATCTGTGTATCTTATGGACATGTAGAAAATACACGAAGTGTACAATGCACTTAGAGTATTTTTGGCATGTCCGTGAGATACACAGATCATATACACTCCCCTAATACACTCTGCCCTTTTTTAAGGGGGGTGGATATCCAGCTCCCATGTTGCCCCTCCCCCCTCCAAAACAGGCAAAGTGTATTGGACGAGTGTCTATGATCTATGTATCTCGTGGACATGTGGAAAATACACTAAATGTATAATACAATTGGTGTATTTTTCACATTTCCGTGAGATACACAGATCATATACATTCCCCTAATACATTTTTTGCTTTTTAGGGGGGGGGAGGGATCTCCCGCTCCCATGTTGCCCCCCCCCTCCAAACAGGTAAAGTGTATTGGGGGAGTGTATATGATCTGTGTATCTCACAGACATGTAAAAAATACACTAAGTGTATAATACACTTAGTGTATTTTCCACATGTCTGTGAGATACACAGATCATATACACTCCCCTAATACACTCTGCCCCTGTGAGGGGGGGGATATCCAGCTCCCATGTTGCCCCCCCCCTCCAAACAGGCAAAGTGTATTAGAGGAGTGTCTATGATCTGTGTATCTCATATACACGTGGAAAATACACTAAGTGTATAATACACTTGGTGTATTTTTCACATGTCCATGAGATACACAGATCATATACACTCCCCTAATACACTCTGTCCTTTTGAGGAGGGGGGGGATATCCAGCTCCCATGTTGCCCCCCCCCTCCAAACAGGTAAAGTGTATTGGGGGAGTGTATATTATCTATGTATCTCACGGGCATGTGAAAATTACACTAAGTGTACAATACACTTAGTGTATCTTTCACATGTCCGTGAGATACACTGATCATATACACTCCCCTAATACACTCTGCCCCTTTGAGGGGGGGATATCCAGCTCCCATGTTGCCCCTCCCCCCTCCAAAACAGGCAAAGTGTATTGGACGAGTGTCTATGATCTATGTATCTCGTGGACATGTGGAAAATACACTAAGTGTATAATACAATTGGTGTATTTTTCACATGTCCGTGAGATACACAGATCATATACACTCCCCTAATACACTTTTTCCTTTTAGGGGGGGGGAGGATCTCCCGCTCCCATGTTGCCCCCCCCCTCTAAACAGGTAAAGTGTATTGGGGGAGTGTATATGATGTGTGTATCTCACGGACATGTAAAAAATACACTAGGTGTATAATACACTTAGTGTATTTTTCACATTTCCGTGAGATACACAGATCATATACACTCCCCTAATACACTCTGCCCCTGTGAGGGGGGGGGATATCCAGCTCCCATGTTGTCCCCCCCTCTCCAAATAGGCAAAGTGTACTAGAGGAGTGTCTATGATCTGTGTATCTCATGTACACGTGGAAAATACACTAAGTGTATAATACACTTGGTGTATTTTTCACATGTCCGTGAGATACACAGATCATATACACTCCCCTAACACACCCTGCCCTTTTGAGGAGGGGGGGGATATCCAGCTCCCATGTTTCTCCCCCCCTCCAAACAGGTAAAGTGTATTGGGGGTGTGTATATGATCTATGTATCTCACGGACATGTAAAAAACACACTAAGTGTACAATACACTTGGTGTATTTTTCACATGTCCGTGAGATACACTGATCATATACACTCCCCTAATACACTCTGCCCCTTTGAGGGGGGGGGGAAATCGAGCTCCCATGTTGTCCCCCCCTCCAAACAGGTAAAGTGTATTGGAGGAGTGTCTATGATCTGTGTATTTCATGGACACGTGGAAAATACACTGTGTATAATACACTTGGTGTATTTTTCACATGTCCGTAAGATACACAGATCATATACACTCCCCTAATACACTTTTCCCTTTTTAGGGGGGAGGATCTCCCACTCCCATGTCCCCCCCCCCTCCAAACAGGTAAAGTGTATTGGGGGAGTGTATATGATATGTGTATCTTACGTACATGTGAAAAATACATTAAGTGTATAATACACTTAGTGTATTTTTTACATGTCTGTGAGATACACAGATCATATACACTCCCCTAATACACTCTGCCCTTTTGAGGGGGGGGATATCCAGTTCCCATGTTGACCCCCCCCCCTCCAAACAGACAAAGTGTATTGGAGGAGTGTCTATGATCTATTTATCTCATGGACACGTGGAAAATATACTAAGTGTATAATACACTTGGTGTATTTTCACACATCCGTGAGATACACAGATCATATACACTCCCCAAATACACTTTTCCCTTTTTGAGGGGGGGAGGATATCCCACTCCCATGTTGCCCTCCCCTCCAAACAAGTAAAGTGTGAAAAATACCCTAAGTGTATTATACACTTAGTGAATTTTTCACATGTCTGTGAGATACACAGATCATAGACACTCCCCCAAGACACTTTACTCTTCTGGAGGGGGGGGGATCTCCGGCTCCCATGTCCCCTCCCCCCCCCCCCCCCACAAGCAAAATAATTTGGGAGACTGTCTATGATCTGTGTATCTCACGAACATGTGAAACATACAGTAAGTGCATAATACACTTAGTGTATTTTTCACATGTTCGTGAGATACACAGACCATACACACTCCCCTAATACACTGTGCCCTTTTTCAAGAGGGGGGGGGGAGGATCTCCCGCTCCCATGTTATCCCCCCTCTCCAAACAAGTAAAGTGCATTGGAGTGTCTATTATTTGTGTATCCCATGGACATGTGGAAAATACAGTAATTGTATAATACACTTTGTGTATTTTTCACATGTCCGTGAGATACACAGATCATATACACTCCCCTAATACACTTTTCCCTTTTGGAGGGGGGGTATCCGGCTCCCATGTTGCCCCTCCCTCTCCCAAACAGATCAATTGTATTGGGGAGGTGTATGATCTGTGTATCTCACGGACACGTAGAAAATACACTAAGTGTATGATACACTTAGTGTATTTTTCACATGTCCGTGAGATACACATATCATATACACTCCACTAATACACTTTGCCCTTTTGGAGAGGGGGGGATCTCCGGCTCCGATGTTGCCCCCCCCCCCCTCCAAAGAGGTAGGTAAAGAATATTGGGTACATTGGAATTCAAATGTCACAAGAAAGAAAACGCTTATTTTATAAACGCTGAAAATGTATTCTCATAACACACATTGTTTGGTGAACACGTATCTTTGAACCGTAAGGATACCTCCTTGAAGCTTCCTGTATATATGTATGTAATACATAGATCATGCAATGTATAAAAGAAGAACGATTAACCATACCTCGAATAGCAAGGGTCCAATTTCTCCCCCCACAGTCGCGTCTACGCATTTGTGGACGTGGCTTTCCGCTCCAAGGCCAAGCACTTCTGGGACCCTAGTCTACAGACACGTTGTTCTTGGAGCGTCTCTCCTTCCATGATCTGCCCGTCAGTGGTACCCCGCAGTCACACTTCTGTGGGTGTTGTGTGGTCCCTCATGCGGGGGAGGGTGGGCTGACAAATGATGTTGTCCCCATCACCTTGGGTGCTACTGGTCCATTCCACATACTAGTTGACTCGCCTGCGATGTCTATATCATCCACGTCTCCGGTGCCCCCTTTTTCCCGTGTAGTCATCCCCTCCTGCCAGCCTGGCAGGAGGGGATGACTACACAGGGACGTCACCTGCTGAGTCCCTTGTGCCGTCCGTGTCATTCGCACCTGCATCACCGGCAGAGGCCCAAGTGTCGTCGATGTCATCACCAGTTGCGTCGCCAGTGAGTCTTGACGAATTGTCTGAGTCGTCACCCTCCTCCATCTTCCCAGTCAACGCACCGGCACCACCAGACGTGTTGCCGGTCATGTCGGTGCCTGATGCATGTCCACCTCCTATCCCAGTTGCATCGACACCAGAACCATGCAGATAAGGTGAGGGCGGATGCCTTCGCCCACGCCGTACTCGTAGCGTGCTCAGCAAGACCCCTGCATGAGAGCCTTAGGCCTCAGTGCGCAGGGGCTCACTGAAGTCCACCCTGGCTGTGAGACAGGCCTCAAGCTCATTACTCACAAGCGCCGACTCGCAGTCGACTACACAGAGGCTACAGTCATTGTTGGCCCTCCGCATGTGGCCTATGCTTTGGCCACACATAGCAGAGATGCGGTTGCCCCAGACCCCAGTGTGGTGGGAGTGATGCCAGATCCCAGCACACCACGTCAGGCCCTAGCCGGTCCCAATGCGATACTCTGGCGCACAGCGTGTGAGGCTGAGCTGGCATCCATTGATGAACATGGGGTATACGAGCTTCTAGACCTAACGTGCGGACAGAAGGCCGTTCAGGCCAAGTGGGTCTTGCGGAAGAAGCTTAAGCAGGAAAACTCGGTCGACCGCTACAAAGCGTGACTGACTGCGAAGGGATTGTCTCAAGTAGAAGGAATTGACTTAACTGACATCTTCGCGTCAGTCAGACGCACGACCACGACCTTAGGCTTGTTGTCCCAGGTAGCCGAACACGATTGGGAACTCCACCAGATGGATGTCAATAATGCATTTTTGTACGGTAAGCTGAACGAAGAGATGTACATGTCCCAGGCCCTAGGGTGCAAGGATGACAGTGGCCGTGTGTGGCGGCTACAGAAGGCACTGTACGGCTTGAAGTAGTCACCTAGGTGCTGGAACAAAAAGATCACCGGCACGCTCCTACGAGTCTGCTATGTCCAGAGTGTGGCGGACCCATCGCTCTTTTTCTCCCAGAATTTTACGCCACTCACGGTCATCTTGGTCTACGTAGAAGACCTTATGATCGCTTCACCCGATCTGAAGGCTGTCGAAGCAACCAAGGTAGTGCTGCACTTGACATATAAAATGAAGGACTTGGGAGAGGCAGCAGTGTTCTTGGGCATGCCGATTCTACGTGATCACGCTCGACGGACACTCCTGGTCCTTCAGGAGTGGTACGCTCTCACTCTGGAGGAGTGTTTTACTGAACTACTTGGCGGCGTACACACTGTATTAACCCTGATCACCCCCGACGGCCATGATGCTCTGAAGGTCAATGGTCCAGTAGAGCTGGGGGAGCTAGTCAACATGACCCTCTACTTGCGAATCATTGGCTCGCTCATGTACCTAGCCACGACGACACAGCCGGACATCGCCTTCACTATCAACCTGCTTGCGTAGTTCTTACAAGCACCGTGCGGGAGCATTTTGGAGGATGTTGTCCGATGTGTGTGGTAAGTCCACCGTCCGTATCGGACTTCACGACTGAGGGAAGGCATCTGTGGTCCTCGACGGGTACAAAGACAGTGACTTGGCATGGAGCCCAGACTGCAAGATTCGCACTGGCTACATCTTCCTCATTGGAGGAACTGTAATCTCATGGTGGAGCGACAAGCAGGGTTGCATCGCTCACAGTACCGTAGAAGCAGGGTATGTAGCTCTGGTTACGGGCATGACCGAGAGTGTGTGGTTAGTACATCTGACTGACTGTCTGTGGCATAGACTGACTGCGTCAGTCCATGCCCTTTGTTGTGCCTTGATGTGAAAACGAGAGTGAAAAGGCCATCATGGAGAACTCGGGTGTGTTCCATGCACGCACGAAGCACATCAACGTCGTGTACCCATACATCCGAGATCTAGTGGATCAAGGTGAGATTCAGGTCATGTGGGCCGGCACCGACTCGTAGCGGGCTGATTTCCTGACAAAGGCCATCAGCCGTACGAAATTTCTTGCGGTTGTACGTTTTGTGGGATTGCACCATGCTTGTACTGTAGACTGACCTCTGCTCTTGAGTTGTATGTATTTTTGTTCACGTCGATGTGCTTGTGCCGCCATATTCATCAGTGTTGTTACGTCCGTGGACTTGTTCGCTATGTGGTCATGGGGGAGTGATGTTGTGTACATAGCTTACTGCGACCTCTTGGCTCACGTCCATTGCCTTGCAGACCCCTGATGAAACAGAGGACATTGAAGACTTGGGGAGCAGACGCGAGCCCGGAAGCTGCTGAGTAGCTGTAGCCAATCACCGGACACGCTCGCGCCTTCACCATGGGTGCTGGCTTCCCTCATGGAATTCTCATTCGTTGTTTGATAACAATCCACTTTGAACTTGTTCGTGTTTGATCTGTGGTCGCTCGGTGACCTAGTTTGGTGCTAATTGAGCACAGTGAAAATAGGGGGATGCATAGGGCTTATTTTTGCCATGCATGGGTGGATGGGACTTACTGTTCCAAGGCAGGGGCAAATGGGGCTTATTGTTCCGTGGTAAGGGCAAACGGTGCTTATTGTTCTGAGTAGTCTAGTTCTAGTATCTCGACGAAGTCGAGATACCCTCCTGGCATGGGTCTCAGCAGCGAGCAGTGCCATGGCCTAATCCCAGCCCTTGTGTGGATTGGCTCCAATCCCGATCTCAGCCTCACCAAGAAAGGGGCGGAAGTCGGCCATGGTCTCCTGCGGCATGGCACAGAGCGGACTGCACACCACTCTTGCAATCGGCTGGACTTGGTGAGCGTTGTGGGTCTGGTACTAGCTGTTGTAGTAGGTCCATACAACATCAGAGTCAACCCACACCTGAAACAAGGTCTCCTAGCAATCGAAGCCCAGTTGTTACTCCGTGGGGAGGGCGACCTCATGCTCGGGAGATGATGAACGAGGTATAGGAAGACTACCATTGAGAGATTCGCCACCAAATGTGAACACTATTGACGTGGCTCGTCGTGACAACGTGAAGGTGACGGGGTGAGATGTTCTGACCCCAGAAAAAGCTCACGAATACGCTCCTCAAGGACGTGAATGCCATCCCCACGTGTATCATCCTCTATCTCCTCCTCATCCCAACTGTCAACTTGTGATGAGGGGAAATGATGTCGTAATGTAGTATAAGGCGTAGACTGCTGAGCCGATGGTGTAGCTCCGCAAGTCCTCTTGGTGTCTGTTGAGAGGCTCAAGTTTGACTCCTTAATACCCTACTGCCACATGAATTCGTGCATAAATAATTATTTTTAAAAAAGAATTCATGTATTCGTGTGCGAGTGCAATGAGTTTCTAGTTTTTTGTGTGCGATTTATTAATTATCCGTGGACCAGTTCGAGCTTTCGCAAGAACGAATTCAATAGTGCGCTTTATTGCTCCCGGCACGTGGTTGCGAAGGACGTTTCCGACACCGATTCAACTTTTTTTCATGCACAACCTTTGGGATATTGAGCACGCTCGCTAAAATTTTGTTCTTTTTGTGTGCGGTTCACACATATTTCGTTGTAATAGTGTGCAAACCCAATAATATTTCAAAAACAAAATTTGTGTGCGGGCCCTAAATTATTTAAAAACACAAATTCATGTGGCAGTACGGTAACTCCACGATCTCCTATAGTGCTTCGATCTGATGCTACTACTGGCGACACATCTCATCATACGTCCAACAAAGCTCATCAATTTTGAGTGACTACAACCATGGACTCATAATGCCCAAAACGGAGGAATATGAGGGGTCTCCTAGCCCCTTGCCCTTGTCACGAACCGGCGCCATCGGTGCTGCTCAGTATGGGCCCGAACGGCAATGTTGTCAGAATCAAGAACCCTTGGTGTTTCTCAAGAAGATGGAACGCTGGAAAAATTGATGTTTCAGCCATGAATTTGGCTATCTAGTGACGGTGATGTCATCACCTACAATGATGACATCAGCATAAAGGTTGTCCAAATGAAGCAAATTTTGGAGTAATTATGTGCCAAAGGATGCTGAATGCGCTGGTGGTATTTCTGTACAAAACAAACCGGTAAAGGTAAAAACATGTCACATTTTCTCTTCCGCACGAAATCCGGAAAAGATCTAGATCATAGAGCTCTTTTTTTCCTAGATCCTACAACATACAAATGAGGCAAGATTGGATGTGATGGATAGGTAATTGCAAGAACTTTCTAAGGAGTCCTTATACACCAAAAACATTGGTCATTTGGGGTTGTTGCGCTGTCTCACGTCTGGGGGGAAGCAGTAGCTAGGACCTGAGTGAAGCTTCTAAGAAGGTGCATGCACCCCTTTGCAACATCACATGCCCCGACTGCTGCTGGAGAGGGTTGGGCAACCCTTTGCTGCCCCACGGTGGTGGCATAGCGGTACGATTGCAAAAGCCTCTCTAGTGCTACAACAGGTCATTGTGGCTTGGTGGGTCCTCCCAAGACCGTGGCTTCAGCTGTGACTCTCACTGCTGCTCCCACTGCTGCGTCTCTACTGCACAACTCAGTGAGGGATAACTCGCTGCTCTGATACAATGAGAAAATGGTGGGAAGCTTCCTAGCCTTGGTGTTGCTGACGTGGTGACACTGTCCAGTCAGTTGGTACACTAGCAAGCAAGCAGGTCTAAAAAACACCAAGGGTTAGGCTATGGAGACGCGAATTCTCATTAGCTCTAATAGCTTAGCAATGCAGAAAGAAATTCCAACAGATAAGAACACAGCAGACACACCCGTTCTGGGGCACGGT
Organism: Penium margaritaceum; assembly: GCA_023375785.1. Classification (NCBI taxonomy): domain Eukaryota; kingdom Viridiplantae; phylum Streptophyta; class Zygnematophyceae; order Desmidiales; family Peniaceae; genus Penium; species Penium margaritaceum. Next base: position 15,303 of record SZWC01024714.1, on the reverse strand, counting down.
GAGGGACGCACATGGCAGTGTTAGCTTGTCCTGAAATCGGCCCAAGAGCATTGTTTTGGCCATAACTTTGTGCACATTCATCCATACGCAACATCGTCTAAACCTAGAGGTGCAAAGTATCGAGCCGGATGCTACAACGGGTAACAAGCACATGTCCAGCATCAATCGTTGGACACACAATGCAGAGTGTTGGTTTGTCTGTCAAACACGCAAGTGACCTCTTGACTCCTTCACACACACACACACACACACACACACACACACCATTCCTGCAGGTGACTGGGAAGAACAGAAGTTATGGAGCCGTGCATCACTGGCGTCTCTGTCGGGTGCAAGATCAGTGGGCTCGACCATGCTCAGCTCTGTTGGAGTGAATATCTTGCTGCTCCAAACATTTGGTGATGAGCCTTATGGCTGAAACATGAGAGATCTCGTTAGAGATGCATGCTCCACATGCGCTCCTGGTCGATGTGGTTTATGGTTTTATGTACTTTGCATGCTGTGCTGGCTGCCTCGTTCTTGCCCGGGTTGCCGATCCTACGGGGCCACACGCTCAGTCGCTCTTAGGTGTGAGAGACCACGGCGGCCTTTTAGCCGACCGGTTTGGTTCGATCCCAGGGTGGCGGCTGGGCCCCACTTCGAGCTCTTCAAGTGGGTGGCCCGGTCAACCACGGCTAAGAGATCGTTGGTCACTTACTCTCGTTACTCTCGCTCTCGTTACTCAACAAGTGTGTTTTTCACCAACTTCTCGTCACACCCGCCGTCATGGCTACTGTGTGTGTCAAGCTTGCATGGTAGCAAGTGCATGTCCGCCTTTTGTCGCTACCTACACAGAGCACGCAAATCGGGTTCAAGTGGGGTTGTTAAATACCGATCGAAATGATATATTGATCTCGAGCTCATTTTTGTGCACAAGATGTCTCACACCAAATACAGTGGACGAGAAAATCTCGATCTTCTACCGATTTTCATTTTTCTTGTTCTGATCTCGTCTCGATCTTGCTCTACTTCGAGAAAATCTCGCATGGTCCAATTTGCAAGTGGCGAGCAAGAGAGTAGAGACAGCGAGTTGTCTCTACTCTCTTGTACCGATTTTCATCGTCTCGATCTCGTCTCGATTTTGATCTCGTCTCGATCTTCTACCGATTTTCATTTTTCTTGTTTTGATCTCGTCTCGATCTTGCTCTACTTCGAGAAAATCTCGCATGGTCCAATTCGCAAGTAGCGGAAGTGAAGTCACCACAAAAATACTTCAACACAACTTCACTTTGACTATGAGCAACGTTTCAAGAAAGAGCTACAATGAATGTTTTCTAAGCAAACTCTCCATGTTAGCACTGAAACCCTAGTTTCTACGGACAACACGTCACTCCCCTGCCACATTGCGTGACGACTCCAAGCCATGACCACCGGACATGAAATATGTTTGCTCAGGACTAGACGACGGCACTGTTGGATACGTGCAGCCAGTTGATATGGACATTAAAGAGAAGTACGAAGAGTTAATCACCATTATCCGATGTAGTAGAAATTGCTCACAAACTGAACTTCAGTTTGTAAATGTTCGAAATGGCGCCACTTCATTCGTTTGTCCACACAAAAATGTTGAAGTCACTTCAACGTTGGTTCTTGTTGAACCGCCACGACCGCTCCTTAACAATGAATATGCCCTTTTTTTTCCTGACACGTCCATGGGGTCTGCGATTGATTGCCAATCGCTTGGCACAAGTGGCAGGGGTCGCACAAAACAAAAAAAAAGTGACTACTTCGGTACAAGGATCTCATTCCGATCTCGCGCTAGACTGGACGTGTGTTGGTCTCTCGTGTCGTCTCCCGTGAGATAAATCCGTATTCTGTCGTGCAGTGCGGTAGGAGACAACGAGATGGTGAAAATTTTAGACAATCGAGATCGAAACCGGTCTCGATCTCGATTTAACCTCATTAGGCTCAAGAGCCAGCCTACCACGAAAACCCTAACGACTGAAGAAAAACGGCTGAACACCTTAGAAAGTACCCGGGATGTTGTGGCAGTTGTGTGGCGGCTATTGGTGGGTGGCACCACTTGTCAATGCTTCGACGCCACCTGGGTTTGCATCAGGAATCTGCACAAGAATGTATACAACTGAGAGGACACAATAAGTTGTACGGATAGGTGGTGGGAACACATATCACGACACGTTCTCTGCATACTCTATGTATTTTCTCCCATTCTTCCTCGGATTCAAGTTCCAGGAGTCAAGACACCACAGTTCCTCCTGTCACCATCTGAGTTCGTGTTTGACCCAAGGGATTTATGTGTTGGATACTCTGTTATACAAAGCTCCCTCACCAGTGAAGTGGACTCCTGTTCAGCAGTGGAATCCCACACATGGAGCCACGCTATGCCGGCTCCCAATCCTCCTATCTTGTGAGCCAGGATTACACGAGGCGCAGGAATACACTACAACCTGAACCAATATCAGAAGCCTCAGCAGCTCATCAGTAGACATGTCCCTACCTGCCTGCAGCTCTAAAACAGACTTCCAACACATAACAAGGAATATCATACCCTCATCACGCCTACAAAGCAAAAAGCGGCTGGCTATCTCACCTGCCCAGAACGGGCATCAAATCCAGTAGCCAGGGCTGCCCATATCTATCGAGATGGACAGGCAGATGCTGTTAGCTTGCCGGGTGCAACACCGAGCACCCCAGCGCCCTTGTCGGCACGCTGAGCACACCACCCACTGCCAGATAACTCTTCCGGCCCTCCACATCTGACTACTCCCATGAATCCAGGAGACAAGATTGCACGAGGCATACCCTACAGGCATTCACTGCCCTCCAACCCTCTTCCTTCAGGCTCACAACGCGACAGCTTCACAGGTTTGCCCCTCGGGACTGCCCTTACTGGCAGACATCTTTGGCAGCGTGCGCTCCCCTTTGCTGGCCACCCACGTACCCGGGAGCCTCATGTTTGCTGCACCGCAGTCCACCCGAGAGCCACAGTCCTCTGCCAATCCTGCTTGCCCATGCCTCCGTTGTGCTTGTGAGGCACCCTCGCAGTGAGCGAGCGTGAGGGTGCCTCATTGTCCCTCTTGTACGCAATTCACAAACAGCCCACTCCAAAACACACACACACACATACAGAAGCCCGGCCCCGACATCCCTCCTCCCGCGTTGACCCTTGCACCTGCTCCAGAGGAGCCCTGTCCTCTACACCAATCTGCAGTGGCTGATGACCAAACAACGTGGCAACACCTCACACGCCAGCGTGTTGCAGCTCTGGCACTGCGCTGCACTACCACGCGGCCAGCCACCCTGCTCATAGGTGGCAGCGTCATACTCCAGTTGTAAATATTGCAGTCAGCTTGCACGCCCCGCAGTCCCCCCC
>SZWC01024711.1:22050-36820 GCA_023375785.1 Penium margaritaceum | reverse complement strand
CCGGTCATGAAACCGTCCATCTCTTTGTACCACATCCTTGAGGCCTGTTTCAGCCCGTAGAGCGCTTTCACCAACTTGCACACCTTGCCCTTGGGAGCTTCGACTCCTTCGGGCACCTCCATCAGCAGTTCCTTGTTCCATAAAAGAAAGCTGTCCTGATGTCCATCTGGTGTATCTCCAAGTTTTCTGCGGCAGCAATGCCAAGGAGAGAGCGGATGGAGGCAAAGGTAACGACGGGCACAAACGTCTCATCGTACTCGGAGCCCGAGCGCTGAGAGAACCCCTTAGCCACTACCCTTGCCTTGAACTTGTCGATGATGCCGTCTTGCTTCTTCTTCGCTCAGAGGACCCACTTGGATCCCACCACATGGGCCTTGTTGGGTCTATCCACCAGCACCCACGTGCCGTTCTCGGCAATGGATGCGAGCTCGCTATCCACTGCCTCCTTCCACTTGGCCGCATCTGGGCCATTCATGGCCTCCGCCACTGTGGATGGCTCTCCCTGAGCCATGCACGACCAGCTAAGGCCGGTCCAATCATCCTCATACCGCAAAGGTGCTCTCTTTGGTCGCAAACTATGCCGCGATAGTGCTGCCGCTTCTTGCTTTGGTGCTGATGCTTCCACAGGTGGTGGTTTGTCATCGTCGTCTTCGTAAGAAGAGTCGTCAGACTCCAAGTCCGACTCGGAAGCCTTGGACGCCTCGGTATCCGCGTCCATGTCAGATGCTGCATCATCCTCCGCAGCTACTCTCCCATTCCCACCAGCTACTGGCAAAGCAAGCCAGTTGTCGGGTGCTTGGTCTCCGGACTCAAGCAACACTATCCACTCTCCCGCTTTGGGAGTGAGGGTCGGGTCCAGCAGCTCTCCCATTCTAAGGGTGCGTTCGTCGAACACGACGTCGCGGCTCCTCACGAGCTTGCCTGCTGCCTGGTCCCAAAGCCGATAGGCTTTGTGTGACGTATCGTACCCAACCATGATGCACGTCTTGGAGCGTGCGTCAAGCTTGCCTCCACCTTCTCCCGACTGGATCTTCACCCATGCAGTTGACCCGAACACCTTCAGATGAGATGCATTGGATTTCTTTCCCGACCATGCTTCCTGTGGGGTCTTTAGCTGCTTCTCCTGCTCCTTTCCACGCTTCCGCAAGGCGGTCGCTGGTGTGAGGTTCAAGAGGTAGCAAGCCGTTGTTGCTGCTTCAGCCCAAAAGTGAGGTGGGAGCTTGGCGTCAAAGAGCATGCTTCACACCATGCCGAGTAGGGTCTAGTTCATCCTCTCGGCAACGCCGTTGCTTTGGGGGTTGTAAGGGGTGGTTTGCTCGTGGCGAATGCCATGATGCTTGAGCCAAGGCTTGCATGCCTCGTATTCATCCCCGTTGTCACTTCGGAGCGCCTTTACCTTCTTGAACGTTTGCCGCCCCACCATGGCGACGAACTCGAGGAGCTTCTCCTTGACCTCTCCCTTTGTTTTGAGGAAGTAGATCCACAACTTGCGGCTGTGGTCGTCAATGAAGGTCAGGAAGTACTTGATTCCTCCGTTAGACGGTGTACGGAAGGGTCCACACACGTCACTGTGTATCAGTTCCAAGACGTGCTCCGCTCGTTGACCTCCTCTCCCAAACGGCTTCTTCTTTGCCTTCGCTTGGAGGCATGGTTCACACAATGTGCACCCTTTGCCATGCTTCATGGTGCACCCTTCCATTCCACGGACTACCTCTTGCTCCTGCATCATCTGTAGCGTGCTGTTTGCCACGTGGCCGAATCACCGGTGTCACAGCTGAGCTTCAGTGTCCTTGATTGATGTGGCCGCCGCAGCGGTCGCCGGTGGTGCATCCTTTGGCTCCGGTGCCACTGTCTTGGTGGCACATGCAAGTCCCTCATCTAACGCCTTGGTGACTTTGGTTTGAAGCACGTAGAGGCCGTCGACTCTTGGAACTTGAAGCATGAGATCGTCTTTGGTGTACAAAATCTGGATGTCCTCGTTTTTTAGGGCCACCGCTTCCTTGTTGCTGAACACCACTGTCATGTTGTTGTCAGTGATTTGTGACACGGACAACAAGTTGGCTGCAAAGGAGGGCATGTACACCACCTTTTGAAGGTTGACTGCCTTCTCCGCACCATTCACGTTGAACGTGATCACCTTGTCCCCTCCGCCCATGGCTTGGACGACGCCACCGTTTGCACACTTGATGCGCATGACAGATTCGGCCATGGAGACAAATCCACCCTTCTCTTTTGATGAGTGGTCGTTGGTGCCCGAGTCAAGGGCAAATGCCCCGGGTCTAAGGATCGCTGCGCCCTTCATGGGCAGCCCCCTAGCCATCATGTTGGTGAGCTCCTTCTTCTCCTTTCCACCTTTGTTCCCGCCTTCTCTCTTGGGACTACGACAGTCCCTAGCCCAGTGCCCAGCCTTGCCACAGTTGTGACAGTTGCCAGGCTTCTTGGAACTCTTCCCGCCACAATTGCCTTTCCCTCCACCGCCACCGCTTCCGTTGTTGCCTTGACTGGAGCGAGAGCTTGCACTTTTTCCACCGAAGCGAGAGGCATAGGCTGAGATGTTTGCCTCAACGCCACTGCGTTGCATGGACTCGTTGCGGACGCGTTCGGCGACAGCCTCGTACATCAGATCTGCCTCCTTCCAACCGCCAAATATGGTGATCAAGAACCCCCAGCTTTCCGGCAGCGCCAATAGAAGGATCATGGCATGCATGTTGGAGTCGAGATTCCATTCCATTTGCTGGACCTCTTGCAGCACGTTGTCGAACGACTGCAAAAATGCGGGTATCGATTCTCCTTCGCTCACCCTCATCGACATCAACCGTTGGAAGATGAAGAGTCGGTTTGCTAGGGCGTTCGATTGATGTACGCGTGCGAGCTTTGCGTAGGCCTCAGCAGCCAACATGCATCCTGTGATGTGGGAGTGTTGAGTCTCGTTGATGGACATCACAAGAATGGCGAGAGCCATGTTGTTATTCATCGTCCATGCTGCAAGGTCAGCCGCATGCGTCATCACGATCGCATTGGCGGGTGGCGTCTTGGTCCCTTTTAGGATGTCGAGGTAGCCACGCACGTTCATGACAATCTCAAATTGCCATTTCCACAAGGGAAACCCTGTCCCCGTGAATTTGGACATACCCGCCGCAAGGCGGGCTTGACTCGGATCCGCCATTTCATGCAGTTGCTTGTCTTCTCTGCTTCACTACTACTCTGCTTCGTTGAGGCCGATGAGGCTGATGAGGCTGCTGACTGCGACTGTTGTCAAAGGTGCAGTTGGTTCCGTTGCATACCCCTCCCGCCGATGAACGCCTGAGGTGATGGTGCCATCGTGAGAGAACAGACTCGGGGTCGTACCACCTTCTAAAAAGGGGTAGAGCTTAATCCCGTTGGGGCTCAAGGTTCTTGTCCAACATGGACAGAGCTGTTCCTCGTCCCCTAGTCTGCCACGTGCGCGCACCCTACCTGAAGAAGCCGATGGAGCCGATAGAGTAGATTGAGCCGTCCGATGGTCGTGTCCCTGTTGTACCTATGCGCCCTGCAAGACCACGCGCTAGTCGGTCTTGGAAGCGTGCCTTAGAACCAGAAGTGCGGGCCCATAACGCTTCGTCAATGCGCCGGATAGCAACGGTCTAGAAAACGGGTCCCGACATGGGAGGCCGCCAACCGCTCTTGGTATTGCAACCAAGATAACATATCACCCTCGAACGAGGGATCCACACTTTAGGTTCGTTTGGTTTGCAACCTCACGAAGTCCACATGTTGGTCTTTAGTGTCTACCTTTGGTCGGACACTCTGTGAGGAGTCTCAAAGGCAAGAACTGTAAATGGATGCATGCAAGGTACAGGCTTTTATACTTGCAGAGATTTGCTAAAGCTTCTTCTTGTAGAGGCTCCACTGGAGCCAACCTCAACATGCATTCCTACTTGGCACGTCCTTAGACCGCCAAGTGTCATCCTCAAGGCAGGCTTCAGTAAGCTTCCTAGAAGCTTCCTGTCCCAGTTTTGGCCACAAAGAATATTGCGGCCGTCGCGGGGTTTGAACCCGCAACCTCTCGTTTCAGACTCCGGTGCCTAATCAACCAAGCCAAAAAGGTATGGTTCCTATGATGAGCCACAGGGGACATACCCATTTACGAGCAGTGCATTCCTGGCCCATCTCAGAACAGACCAAGGGGACATACTCCATAGAGCAGCGCATGCCTTGTCTGTATGTGTAGCTAGCCAGCTAGGCAGTGGACAAGGTGCATACTATTTCAACACGTGGAAGCCGGCACGCTGCATCAACAACGCTGTTGCCCCAACCTGTTGCCTAGCATTTTTGTTTTGGTATCAGAGCCAGAGCCTAGCAGCAGCAGCACCAGACTGACGTACAGGTGCCAGACAACGCCGGCAGACCTCCATACGCGCCAGTGCGAGGGAAATTCTACTGGATTCTCTCCAGCAGCATTGACCCGCCTGGTGGCAGCTTCAGAATTTTTCCCACGGCCACTGGGCCAGAGGAAATGCTACCGAGCTTTTTCCGGCAGCACTGACCCCCACGCTTGACGCGAGGAGGTGAGCGGCAGGCCACGTCAAGCGCTTGCTGGTGACGACGCACATAGCAACGTCATCCAGGTGTGACTGACAGCCGCAGCTAGCAGCAGTAACAGCAGCCTGCAGCAACAGCAAGCAGTGGCAGCAGCAGTAAGCAATAGCTGCATAGAGCAGCAGCTGGCAGCAGCGGTAGCTCGTAGTAACTCCTAGCAACAGCAGCCCACAGCAGCAATAGTAACAGTAGCGAGCAGTAGCTGGTAGCAGCGACAGCTCGCAGGAGCTTGTAGAAGTAGCAGCCAGCCATAGCACCAGCAACGGCTGCAGCGGCAGCCAGTAACAGCAACAGCCGCAGTTGCCCGTAGCCCGCTGCTCGTTACGAGTAGCGAGCTGCTGGCAGCGAGCTCGCTGCTCGCAGCAAGCAGCAAGTAGCGAGTAGCGAGTAGCAAGCTCGCTGCTCATGGATCGTCACTCACAGGAAGCAGCAAGCTTGCAGTGACGAGCAAGAAGAAAAAGAAAACAAGATCCCATCCTTGCTTGCAGCCGTAACAGCAGTAGCAGTAGCAGCAGTAATAGTAGTAACAACGGTAGTAGCAGCACCAGCAGCAACAGCAATAGTGGCTGCAATTGCGCAACAGCGGCTATATCAACCGATGCTTATGTCAGTGGCCGTCTGCTGATGTCACTACTGATGTCATCAACAACACATACAAAAAAGAAAAAAGGGGGGGAACAAAGCTATAGCTCTGCACACACTGTAGTGGCATCTGCTGATGTCAGCCATCCTCAGCTGATATCACTACAGACATCAACGGCACACAAACAAAGATGAAAACACAAAGAAGGGGGACAAGAGGTACCATAATCCACCATGACTAACAGCCCCTCTGAGGAGGGGTCCTTCTCTACTAGGGGGACCCCCAGCCCCCCTTTCCTACAGCAGTTACAACACCTACATTAACAGTAGCAATAGTAATAGCAGCATTAGCAGTAGTAGCAACAGCAACAATAATAGTAGCAGCAGCAGCAGCAGTAGTAACAACAGCAGCAGCAGCAGTAGCAACAGCAACAGCAGTAGCCCTCGGCATTGTTAGCGACAACTCTAACCCCCTGGCTGCTTTGCAGCAACAGCTTGCCGCCTTGATGCAACAACTTGCACCGCTGCAGCCATTGGCCTCCCATGCTGCCACAAGCACGCTGCCACCATTAATTCCTCTAGGACACCCTAGCCCCGCTATGTCCACCGCCACGCATTACCTAGCGCAGCAGCAGACTCAACGCCAGCGGCAGACGGTGACCCCCCTCCTTGGCCCCACTCTGGGTGTCGGCCGCAGGCAGAAGGACTTTGAGATGCCGCCTGTGCCTCTTCGGGCCGACGAGGAGTTCCGAAGCTGGGAGCTCAGCTTCCATATCTGGGCACAGGGTTAAGGCCTGTGGGCGTACTACACCCTCCCGTATGACACTACCCAGGCCAGCCAGTTGTATGACGATGGTCGCGCCGCACGTGCCCTCATCCTTGTTGCCCCTCCGGCTTCCCTCCTGGCCCTGGAGCCTCTCCTTGACGACTTCACCGCCGGTGCCACCCCAGACCCTGCAGCTGTGTGGCACGTCCTTACTCGTCCCCATTGCCCATCTAGCAAGGTTGAGACGAGCCGTCTGCTACGAGAGTTCAACTCCCTGCATATGGGGGAGACCAAGACGGTCCTCTCCTTCTGGTAGCAGGCGGAGGACATCCTTTGTCGTCTCGGCACCTCTACCCCACCCTCTCAGACCGTGCTCCTCACCATCAAGCGCGACGCCACTAGTACGTATGCGCACGTCTTCATGCACTACCCCCAGGGCGTCTTCTCCACCATGGCGGCCAAGGGAACCCTCATGCCTTGAGCATACGAGCTCTTCCTCCGGATTGAGGAAGCTCGTGAGGAATCCCAACTCCAGCGCACGGAGGCTATCGCCTCCCACATTGTCATCTCCGTTTCCGTCGCTTCCCTTGCCGTATCTATCCCATCATCTTCGGGGAAGAAGAAGCACCGGAATAAGAAAGGCAAGGGTCTTCCACAACAGCAGCAACAGCAACACCTGTCAACCGGGTCCAATAGTGGTGGCTCGGTCTGCCACAATTGTGGCCAGCCCGGGCACAAGTGGTACAAGTGCCCTCTCCCGACGGAGGAGGTGCACGTCATCGCCACAATGCGTTACCAGCGGGAGTGCCGTCTCGCCTCTGCCGCCGTAACTACCGCCAACCCTGACGCCTCAGCCTCGTCCAGCAGCTCCGCCACTCCGACAGCTCCGCCAGTCCAACAGACACCCGTGCTGCAACAGTAACATCCACAGCCGGTGGCACCGTTGTTCCCTTTACCGGCGCAGTCCTTCCCCTACCTGGGCTCCGGTGCCGTCACTCCGCACTCGGTCTACACTCTCGGGCCGACCTCTCGTGAGCGTCAGCTGGAGCAGTTCATCGCGCTCCAACTCAGCCTGCCTCGCCCTCCCCCCAGGGAAATGCAAATTGCGCCACTTCTTGATCTCCTGTCCAGCCATGCATGACTGAAACTGGGCTACGGTCGTGTCCCATTTCCTTGTCTGTCTTATCGCCTCCCGTGGTCTCCTCTGCCTCCTTCCGTGACGACGTTGCGTGGCTTGATGATTGGCAGTCCCATTTTTTGCCCCCTTCCACCACGTCCGTGTCTCTTGCTTGTTGCCATGTGATTCATAACGATCTGGCGACCCCGGTCCAGGGCCTTGCTTAGACCTGGATCATCGACTTCGGGGCCACGCATCACATGACGGCCTCCCGGGAGGCCTTAAGCATGCTCAGTCTTGTTGGCGATGTCTACGACGTCTCGATGGACTTCGGACAGGTGTTGCCTGTCTGCAGTGTCGTTCGGTATCGTTCGTTTTTGTGGTCCTGCCGGTGATATCTTTTTGACCAATGTCCTCTTTGTCCCAAGTCTCCAGCTCAGCCTCCTATCCGTCACTGCCCTTGACCGCATGAGCATGGACGTTGTGCACTTGCGTGGTGTTGGCTCTGTGTCGTTGCATCCGTCTGGTCTTGTTGTACTGCACGCCACCGCTCGTGGCAACCTGTGGCATGTCCCTCGTCTGTCCTCTCCTTCAGTCTCCTCCCCGTCGGCCACCACAGGCCATGTGTTCATCACCAGCATGCTCTCTCCTCAGCACACACGCCTCTTGCACTGCCGCCTTTGCCCCGTCCACTCTGCTACCAAAGATAGTATCCTCCGTACCCAGCCGGCCAAGGGCCTTGACCCGGAGACCTTCCCTCTCCCGTGCCCAATAGAGTGCATTGATTGCACTCAGGGTGAGACGAACCGGTCCACATACCCTTTGTCTTCCTTTCGTGCCTCCGCCCCTCTTGACATGGTCCATTTGCCCCTCTCGACCTGGTCCATTCTGACGTCATGGGCCCTTTTCCCACCGAGTCCATTGGAGAGCATGGTCGCTATGTCCTCACCCTAACTGATGACTATTCTCGCTACTCCTGGGTCTTCTGCCTTAAGCACAAAAGCAATGTCGCCCGCGCCATCCCGGAATTAGTTGTCCTTGCAGAGCGCGAGAGTGGTCGCTGTCTTTGCCGCTTTTGCTCTGATTGCAGTGGTGAGTACATGGATGACACCACGACCTTTCTCGCCTCCCGCGGTATCCACCATGAGACGTCTGCGCCCTACACACCCGCCCAGAACGGTGTCTCCGAACAGTGGAACTGTACCATGGCCGATGCCGTCCGCACCATGGGGGTCGAGTCAGGTCTCTCCGATGGCTTCTATTCTGAAGCCATGGCCTACATGAAATGGGTCTCGAACCGTGTTCCTCACGGTCCCCTTCCCTGCCAGTCCACGACGTACCATCATTGGACGGTCAGCGCACTGACCTCCTCCCGGCCGGCGTCTGGGGCTGTGTGGCCATTGTGTGGTTGCCCGCCTAGCAGCATGGCAACAAACTCGCCCCCTACGGACGTCCTTGCACCTTCCTTGATGTCTCTCGTCAGTCCAAAGCCTGGCACTTCTGGGATCCATCCAGATACTGTATCGTCAAGTCTTGCGATGCCCTCTTCTTCGAGGATCTGTTTCCCCGTGACCTCATTTGCTCTGGCTCGTCCATGTCTACCCCATTGTGTGGGGGAGTGGTGAGACCGTCCTCCGTCCTGTTGCTTCCAGGTGACACGTCCACTGGCCCTTCAGACCGAAAGCCCTAGTCGCGTCCACTGGTCCCTCCAGGCCAGTAGCCCAAGTCACGTCCACTGGTCCCTCCTGGTTGGCAGCCCCAGTTGCGTCCACTGGCCCCTCCGTGCCGGCAGCTCCAGACGCGTCCACTGGCCCCTTCGGGCCGGTAGCCCCAGTGGCGTCCACTGGCCCCTCCAGGACGGCAACTCCAGTCGCGTCCACTGGCCCTTTGGGCCAATAGCCCCAGTGGCTTCCACTAGCCCCTCCGGGCCTGCAGCTCCAGTCGTGTCCACTAGCCCGAGTTGCGTCTACTTGCCCCTCCGCGCCGGCAATCCCAGTCGTGTCCACTGGCCCCTTGGAGTTGACAGCCCGAGTCATGTCCACTGGGTCCTCCGGGCCGGCAGCCCCAGTCACGTCCACTGGCCCCTCCGGGCCAGCAACCCCAGTCACGTCCAATGGCCCCTCTGGGCCAGCATCCCCAGTCGCGTCCACTAGCCCCTCCGGGCAAGCAGCCCCAGTCGCGTCCACTGGCCCCTCTGGGCTAGCAGCCCCACTCGCGTCCACTGGCCCCTCCAGGCCGGCATCTCGAGTCGCATCCACTGGCCTCTCCGGGCCGGCAGCCCCAATCGCATTCACTAACGCCTCCAGGCGAGCAGCCCCGGCTGTATCCGTTGGCCCCTCTGGGCCAGCAACCCCATCCACCTCCGTTGGCCCGTCAATCTCAATGCCATCTCCTGCCCTGCCACGCTACACACGTAGCCCAGGAGGCAGCACCCAACCCAGGCCGTCGGTGAGTGCGCAGTCCGTGGCACCTCGGCCCCCTGTGGCTCCACGTGTCTCCTCCACTCCTGCAATCGTGAGTAGGGATCCTTGCACCAAGGTCCTCGGCCTGACCACCTTGCCCATCATTGCAGACCTTCACCCGGGATTCGCACTGGGCTAAGCCATGCTCCATCACGAGCATTGCCACGCTATCGTGGCTGCACTCGCGCACATCTGACCTGGAGCTTGAGATGCACATGCTCTTTTAGTCCGCTCCACAGTACGCCCGGAGGACCCAACCACCCTGCGCGAGGTACGAGCCTCTCCTGAGGCCGCACACTGGGACATTGCCTACGCCGATGAGCTCACTGCCATCCGACAGCACCACATGTACGACCTTGTCGACCTTCGTCGAGGTCAAAAGGCCATGGGCGCCAAGTGGGTCTTTCGGCGCAAGTGGAAACCCAACGGGTCCCTGGACAAGTACAAGGCCGCCTCATAGCCAAGGGTTTTGCCCAGATCCCTGGGGTCGATTACGACCAGGTCTTTGCCCCAGTTGGCCGGTTTTCCACTAGTCGGGCACTCTTCAGCCTCGTTGCCCAGCATGGATGGGAGCTGCATCAGATGGACGTGAGCAACGCTTTTCTCCATGGCTCACTGGAGGGTGAGGAGCTCTACATGGTGCAGCCCCCAGGCTTCGACGATGGCACTGGGAGAGTCTGGTGGCTGTGAAAGGCCCTCTATGGCCTGAAATAGTCGCCTCGGTGCTGGAACCAAGAGATCAGCAGCACGCGCCTTCGCTGTGGGCTCAAGTGCAGCACTGTTAACCTCGCACTGTTTTTCAGTCCGCGAGGTCAAACTTTTGCTGCTGTTCTGGTTTACGTTGACAACCTCCTCATCGCATCGCCAGACACGGCTGCCATCCAGCGTTTCAAGGACTTGCTGCACGTAGCCTACAAGATGAAGAATCTCGGATCTGCCCGAGTCTTCCTAGGCATGGAGCTCAAGCATGATCGCTCCCAGGACGTCCTGCACATCCACCAGGCTGCCTAAGTGCAGACTCTGTCCACCTGCTTTGCGAAGGACCTGGCACTCATGCCAAGTGTATCTTCACCCATGTCACCTGATGGCCAAGTGAAGCTGAAGAGTCCTGACCCAGCTGTTGTGGGGGAGCCAGTTGACGGGACCACGTACCTGCGAGTCATCGGGTTACTGATGTTCTTGGCGACGACGAAGCGCCCAGACATCACGTTCGCCGTCAATCCCTGGCCAAGTTTTCTCAGGAGCCCTGTCACCTCCACTTCGAGGTCACCATTCAAGCACTATGATATGTCGTCTTGACTCCTTGGCGAGGTTTCATGTTTTGCCGCCAGCCGTCTTTTGTCACAGTAGGCTACACCGACAGTGACTTGGCCGGCAGTCTGGACGATAAGAGTAGCACAGGATGGATCTTTCTGATTGGCGGTAGAGCCGTGTCCTGACGCAATGGCAAGCAAGGGTGTATTGCACGCAGCACTACGAAGGCTGAGTACGTTGCTCTTGGCTAAGGCGTGTGTGAGAGTGTGTGGTTGCATTGATTGTTGTCTGAGTTGCGTCAGTCTTTCGCATCCATCACGTTGCACTGTGAAAATGAGATTGCCAAGGACATCGCCGACAATGACAGCATGCATCACGTTCACAAAGCACATCAAAATTGAGTATCACTATGTGTGTTTGTTGTTGCATGACGACAGCATCGCCATGGTGTGGGTCGAGAAAGCACGGTAGCTAGCTGACTTCCTGACCAAGGCAGTGATGTGCGACTCGGATAAGAAGGTTGTGAGTACGGTCAGCGTGCATCCGTGAGTGACTCTCTTTGCCCCTGCCTGCGTCTCTACGTGGCCTGGGGGAGTCTTGTTGTTGACTACGTCTCTGCCCGCACATGTGCACTACGCCTGTGAGTCATGGGGGAGTGTTGGTTTTTGTGCATCTCTCATTGTACTCTGTTGTGTCCTCTTGGCTTGTGTACATCGGCGAGTATATGACTGACGGGAAGACTCCACGCTGCTCGAGTGTCGTTCGGTGGAGCCGACGCACACTGAGGCCCACTCACCGTTCGCTCGAGCCTCCTCCCTTCAGTAACGCGCTCATCTCCATGGGCAGGCCTTCTTGGCGGTGGGGCCGCCGGCGGTCACTACCACTGCATATGTTATCCACATGCACCTAGTGTTGTCTCTGGTTGTGCCACTGCGTCTACAGAATTATGTTGTGCCTAGGGTCCACGTCTCTTGCTGTGTGGCCCTGTTTGGCATCACAGATTGTCGTAGGCACTGCCCATGTTTGGGCATCAGTAACTCTTTGCTGATGTTTTTCTAGCTGATTCTGACCGCATGACTGCGTTCGCAGCGTCGGTGTTATGTATGGTCCATTTTTAGGCAAAACAGATGACGCCCGGGTTTTGGGCTGTCGGGCGTCCGGCAGGGCTCACCGAGAAAACCCTGCCTCCTAGAAAATAGGTCTAGGACTGTTTTCTGATTGGCTGGTTAGCTGAGTAACAAGTTCTACACTAGTGGGGGGGAGCTAGAACTTGGAGGGGTCTCCCATTGTTGCTCATTCTTCAATCCTAATCAGTTACTTGTTGGTTTGTGTGGCTTCCACCCGTCACGATCGACTCCGATGGATTACCCATCTACTCACATTGGGGGTATATGGTGGAGGAGAGCGTGACGACACGACAGCCCTTCGGAGTGTCCCGAGACTTCTCCAGCACGTACGACAGCGCTGGTGAGATACGGTCGATGCGTTCTGGCAGCCCTGTTGGCTCGTCGGTAGCTAGGAGAGTTTTCTCGGTGGGTTGAGACCCACGCACCCGGTTGACTGTAGTAATGCAACGAGGAGATCTGATGGTTGTGGTAGGGCTTACAATGTTCGGAAAGCCGTACGTGATGTCTGGAAGCTGATTCTGAGATTTCTTAGCACTGCTTGTTTTTTCTCGGTGGTCGAGACCCAGGCGTTCAGAGAGTTGTTCCGGTGCCTTGAGGAGAGCACCGTTACTGTTATCATGGTGTATGCAGTATGTTCTCCTCGCTGACTCGTTTGGGTTCAGCGGGGTTGACGAGGCCCGGTGCGGCTAGCCGCCAACGCCCCTATATAAGCCCGCTCGGGGCTCATTTGTACCTCTCTTTGTTCTTTTATGTTCAGCGTTCCAGACTTAGCCAAATTATTGTCGTCTTGCATTGCACTCACACACAAAGCTCATGTTCATTTTTGTATGGGCCTACATGCCCTAACATATCTCCAATTTGGTATCAAAGCACAGGGGGGCGTGTGAGCAACAGAAGCAGCAGTAGTGGGCGGAACGCAAAGTGAACGCGACACGTGGTGCCACTCCGGCAGCAGCTTCAGGGAGCGCAAAACTACAGCACATGAACGCCAGAGGGTGGTGAGCCGCGTACGGCAGCATTAGCAACTACGGCCAGCACTAGCATTTGCACCAGCTGTACTGTCAGCAACCGCTTTGCGGCGCGGCAGCAGCAACAGCAACAGCAGCTACAACAGCACATCAGCGGGTGCAACAGCGGCATCACTAGCAGTAGCACAAAGCAACTGCAGCAACAGCCACTGCAACAGCTTTGGTAGCAGCAGTAGCGTGCAACAGCAAGCAGCAGCAGCGGCAGTAGCAAGCGGCAACCATGGCAGCAACAAGTAGCACCAGCAGCTGCTGCGTAGTTTAGCAACAGCAGCAGCAGTAGCGGAGGCAACAGCAACAGTAGTAGCGACGGCAGCATCAAGCAGCAGCAGTAGCAGCAGCTGCTGTTGCACAGAGTAGCAGCAGCAGCAGCGGCGGAAGCAATAGTAGCACCAGCAACAACAGCAGCTGCACCCGCCGTTGTAGGTGCTGCTGCAAGAGGGCCTCGTAGCCCTCCTGTGAGGGCCCACGCCCCCTCGGAGGGGCCCCCTTAACCCCCATCAGGGGGCCTCTCCGAGGGGGGGGGGGGGGGGGGGGGGGGGGTCGGCCTCTTTTGCCCCCCTCCCCTCCTTTCGAGGGTGCCCTCGGAGGGACCCGTCAAGCCCCTCCGAGGGCCCCTCGGAGGGGTCCGTCGGCTCCGACGGCCGGGACGGAGGGAGGGGCGGACCCCCACACCCCCTGTCCCGCGCCTCCTCACTCACTCGCTCGCTGGCTCACTTGCTTGCTCACTTCCTTTTGCGAGCGAGCAAGGAGCAAGGGGGGGGGGGAGGGGGACGACCTGACATCACCCCCTCGTTTTTCTTATTCCTCCCCAATCCTGACCTGCCCCCTTTCAAGGGGGCAATCTAGAACCGGGTTACGGTCAAACCCGGGGTGAGCAGAAAGAGAGAAAAAAAAAACAAGGACGGGGGTGGGGGCGAGAAGAGGGGAACGCGAGATAGAGAATAAAAAGGTGGTGGGTGAGGGAAACGAAGAGAGAAAAAAGGGGTGGCTGAGGGCAAGGAGAAAAAAAACAGCAAAAAAGGGGGAGAGTCGTCCGACTACTACCGACGCAACAGCAGCAGCTTTCATAACCGCAATAGCAGCATCAGGTAGTGGAGTGTTGACGACTACATAGTGCAGCGGCTGCGCCAGCGCTTGTAGTTTTGCCTTCTCAGCCGAGAGCAGACTATCATCGGCGGCGAGTTTTTTTTTCGAGACGCGTCCTAGACCGGAGTCTTCCTGTGGCCTGTGGATTTGTGCGCGCACTTCACTCCGTAGGTTTGACGGTGGATTCGAGTCTTTCCATCTCCGAGGGTTGGGTCGTCTACCGCTTGAAGTAGCAGCCACATCTCCAGCCGCCACCCCTTATCGTCTCAGAGTAGTCTTTGCTCAATTAGTGGCAGCAGCATTAGTAGCCACAGTTAGTCAGACTCTAGTCTACGGGAGTGCTGTGGTAGTGTAGCTCGTCCCGTCTTGTCACGTTTGCTGACCCAAACATCGTGACCTCTAGGAGTGACAGTACCTATTGGCCTCATTCTCTCCCGTGGCTTGGTGTTTACCACCAGGAGTAGGTGCCCTTGTTACCTATCCATCGTCCAGCGCACGAGATGAGTGCGCAAACATCTGAGCAGGCGCCCTACGCGTTCGCCTGTTACTACTGTGGTGATGGACGTCATGGTTGGCGTCGCTGTTGGACGTGCCCTCCCGGCTGGCATCCACCTTGGCTACAGCCTCGTCCGAGCTTGCGTCCTCCACAGCATATGGATTTGCTGGCGTTGGTAGAACCCCTAGCTGGACCTCTAGTGAGCATGTTTGCCGAGATCCACGGCCTGCGGTAGACAGTGCAGCGGCTTTGTGACCTCGTCGTCACTGAGCGT
>SZWC01024710.1:19475-29974 GCA_023375785.1 Penium margaritaceum | reverse complement strand
TGTCTTGGCCTTGCCCTAGTTTTCATTGGCTTGCTCCAGTTGTCTTGGGCTTGCGTCAGTTGTCTTGGGCTTGCTCCAGTTATTTTGGGTTTGCTCCAGTTGTATTGGGCTTGCTCCAGTTGTCTTTGGCTTGCTCCAGTTGTCTTAGCCTTGCTCCTGTAGTCTTGGGCTTGCTCCATCTGTCTTGGCCTTGCCCTAGTTTTCATTGGCTTGCTCCAGTTGTCTTGGGCTTGCGTCAGTTGTCTTGGGCTTGCTCCAGTTATTTTGGGCTTGCTCCAGTTGTATTGGGCTTGCTCCAGTTGTCTTTGGCTTGCTCCAGTTGTCTTGGCCTTGTTCCAGTTGTATCAGGTTTGCTCAAGTTGGTTAGGGCTTGCTCCAATTGTCTTGGCTTTGCTCCAGGTATAATTGTCTTGCTCCAGTTGTCTTTGGCTTGATCTAGTTGTCTTAGACGTGCTCCAGCTTTCTTGGACTTGCTCCACTTGTCTGCGGCTTGCTCCAGTTCTCTTGGGCTTGCTCCAGTTGTCTTTGTCTTCCTCCAGATGTGTTTGGCTTGCTGCAGTTGTCCTGGGCTTGCAACATCTGCCTTGGCCTTGCTCCAGTTGTCTTTGTCTTCCTCCAGATGTGTTTGGCTTGCTGCAGTTGTCCTGGGCTTGCCCGATTTGTCTTAGGCTTGCTCTAATTCTTTTCGGCTTGCTCGAGTTGTCTTGGCTGTGTTCCGGTTGCCTTGGGCTTGCTCCAGCCTTCTTGGCCTTGCTCGAGTGTTATGGCCTTGCTCTTTTTGACTTGGGCTTGTTCCAGTTGTCTTGGGCTTGCTCCAGTTGTCTTGGTCTTGCTCCAGTTGTCTTGGAATTGTACCAGTTTTCTTGGGCTTGCCTCAGTTTTCTTGGGCTTGCTCTATTTTTCTTGTCCTTGATCCAGTTGTCTTGGCCTTTCTACAGGTGTCTTGGGCTTGCTACAGTTGACTAGTTTTTCCACCAGTTGTCTTGGACTTGCTCTATCTGTCTTGGCATTGCTCCAATTGTCTTGGCCTTGCTCCAAATTTCTTGGCCTTGCTCCAGTTGTCTTGTCCTTGCTCCAGTTCACTTGGCCTTGCGCCAGATGTCTTGGGCTTGCTCCCGTTGTCAAGGGCTTGCTCCAGTTTTCTTGGGATTGCTTCAGTTGTCTTTGGCTTGCTCCAGTTGTATTAGTCTTGCTCCTGTTGTCTTGGGCTTGCTCCAGTTGTCTTGGGCTTGCTCCAGTTTTCTTGGACTTGCTCTAGTTTTCTTGGAGTTGCTCCAGTTGTCTTGGTCTTTCTTCAGTTGTTTTGCCCTTGCTCCAGTTGTCTTGGCCTTGCTCCAGTTGTATTGACCTTGCTCTTGCTGTCTTGGGGTTGCTCCACGTGTCTTGGGCTTGGTCCAGTTGTATTGGACTTGCTACAGTTGTCTTGGGCTTGCTCCAATTATCTTGGGCTTGCTCCTGTTGTCTTTTCCTTTCTCTAGTTTTATTTGGCTTGCTCCAATTGTCTTTGGCTTGGCCAGTTGTCTCGTGCTAGCTCTGGTTGTCTTGGGCTTCCTCGATTTGTATTGGCCTTGCACCAGTTGTCTTGGGCTTGCTACAACTGTTTTCGGCCTGCTCCAGCTACCTTGGGCTTTCTCCAGCTGCCTTGGCCTTACTCTGGTTGTCTTGGCCCTGCTCCAGTTTTCTTTGACATGCTCGAGTTGTCTTGGCCTTGCTCCAGTTGTCTTGGCCTTGCCCCAGGTTTATTGGGCTTGCTCCAGGTGTCTTAAGATTGCTCCAGCTGTCTTGGCCTTGCTACAGTTTTCTTGGGTTTGCTCCATTTGTCTTGGGTTTGCTCCAGTTGTATTGGCCTTGCTCCACTTTTCTTAGGCTTGCTCTAGTTGTCTTGGGCTCGGCCCAGTTGTCTTGAGCTTTCTCTACTTGTCTTGGACTTGCTCCAGTTGTCTTGGCCTTGCTCCAGTTGTCTTGGGCGTGCTCCAGCTGTCTTGGCCTTGCTCCAGTTTCCTCGGCCTTGCTCTAATGGTCTTGGCCGTGTCCCAGTTCTCATGGCCTTGCTCCAGTTGTCTTGGGTCTGATCCTGTTGTCTTGGGCTTGATCCAGTTGTCTTGGCCTTGCTACAGTTGTCTTGTCCTTGCTCATGTTTTCTTGGGCCTGCTCTTGTTGCCTTGGGCTTGCCCTTGTTGTCTAGGGCTTGCTCTAGTTTTCTTGGCCTTGCTGCAGTTATCTTTGCCTTGCTCCAGTTGTCTTGGGCTTGCTCCAGGTGTCTTGGGCTTCCTCCAGGTTTCTTCGCCTTGCTCCAGTTGTCTGGGCCTTGCGCCAGTCGTTTTGGGCTTGCTCGAGGTGTCTTGGGCTTGCTCCAGTTGTCTTGGTCTTGCTCGAGTTGTCTTGAGCGTGCTCTAGTTGTCTTGGCCTCCCTCCAGTTGTCTTGGCCTTCCTCCAGTTGTCTTGGGCTTGCTCCAGTTTTCTTGGCCTTGCTCCAGATGTCTTGGCCCTTTTTTAGGTGTATCAGGCTTGCTCCAGTTGTCCTGGGCTTGCCCGAGCTATCTTGGGCTTGCTCTAGTGCTCTTGGGTTTCCTCGATTTTTCTTGGCCTTTCTCTAGTTGTGTTGGGCTTGCAACAACTGCCTTGGCCTTGATCCAGTTGTCTTAGCCTTGCTACAGTTGTCTTGGGCTTGCTCCAGTTGTCTTGGGCTTGCTCAAGTTGACTTGGCCTTGCTACAGTTGTCTTGGGCTTGCTCCAGTTGTCTTGGGCTTGCTCAAGTTGACTTGGCCTTGCTACAGTTGTCTTGGCCCTGCTCTAGTTGTTTTTGGCCTGCTCCAGTTGTCTTGCGATTTCTCCATTTGTCTTGGGATTGCTCCAGTTTTCCTGGCCTTGCTCCTGTTGTCTTGGCCTTACTCCAGTTGTCTTGGGCTTGCTCCAGTTGTCATGGGCTTGCTCCAGTTGTCTTGGCCTTGCTCTAGTTGCCTTGGACTTGCTCCAGTTTTCTTGGGCTTGCTCCAGTTATCTTGGCCTTCCTCAAGTTTTGCTGGGCTTGCTCTAGTTTTCTTGGGCTTGTGCCAGTTGTCTTGTGCTTGCTCCAGGGTTCTTGGCCTTGTTCCAGTTGTCTTAGGCTTACTCGAGCTGTCTTGAGCTTAACCCAGTTGTCTTGGGATTGCTAAAATTGTATTTGGCTTGCTCCAGTTTTCTTCCCCTTGCTCCAGTAGTCTTGGGCTTCCTCAATCTGTCTTGGCCTTGCCCTAGTTGTCATTGGCTTGCTCCAGTTGTCTTGGCCTTACTCCAGTTGTCTTGGGCTTGCTCCAGTTGCCTTGGCCTTGCTCCAGTTGTCTTGGTCTTGCTCGAGTTGTCTTGAGCGTGCTCTAGTTGTCTTGGCCTCCCTCCAGTTGTCTTGGCCTTACTCCAGTTGTCTTGGGCTTGCTACAACTGTTTTCGGCCTGCTCTTGTTATGTTGGGCTTGCTCCAGTTGCCTTGGCCTTGCTCCAGTTGTCTTGGTCTTGCTCGAGTTGTCTTGAGCGTGCTCTAGTTGTCTTGGCCTCCCTCCAGTTGTCTTGGCCTTACTCCAGTTGTCTTGGGCTTGCTACAACTGTTTTCGGCCTGCTCTTGTTATGTTGGGCTTGCTCCAGTTGCCTTGGCCTTGCTCCAGTTGTCTTGGTCTTGCTCGAGTTGTCTTGAGCGTGCTCTAGTTGTCTTGGCCTCCCTCCAGTTGTCTTGGCCTTACTCCAGTTGTCTTGGGCTTGCTACAACTGTTTTCGGCCTGCTCTTGTTATGTTGGGCTTGCTCCAGTTGCCTTGGCCTTGCTCCAGTTGTCTTGGTCTTGCTCGAGTTGTCTTGAGCGTGCTCTAGTTGTCTTGGCCTCCCTCCAGTTGTCTTGGCCTTACTCCAGTTGTCTTGGGCTTGCTACAACTGTTTTCGGCCTGCTCTTGTTATGTTGGGCTTGCTCCAGTTGCCTTGGCCTTGCTCCAGTTGTCTTGGTCTTGCTCGAGTTGTCTTGAGCGTGCTCTAGTTGTCTTGGCCTCCCTCCAGTTGTCTTGGCCTTACTCCAGTTGTCTTGGGCTTGCTACAACTGTTTTCGGCCTGCTCTTGTTATGTTGGGCTTGCTCCAGTTGCCTTGGCCTTGCTCCAGTTGTCTTGGTCTTGCTCGAGTTGTCTTGAGCGTGCTCTAGTTGTCTTGGCCTCCCTCCAGTTGTCTTGGCCTTACTCCAGTTGTCTTGGGCTTGCTACAACTGTTTTCGGCCTGCTCTTGTTATGTTGGGCTTGCTCCAGTTGCCTTGGCCTTGTGCTATTTGTCTTGGCCCTGCTAAATCTTTCTTTCAGTTGTCTTGGGCTTGCTCCAGTTGTCTTGGCCTTGCTCCAGTTGTTTTCGGCTTGCTACACGTGTCTTTGGCTTGCCTAGTTGTCTTGGCCTTGGACCAGTTTTGTTGGGCTTGCTCAAGTTGCCTTGGGCTTGCTCCAGTTTTCCTGGACTTTCTCCAGGTTTCTTGTCCTTGCTTCAGTTTTCTTAGGCTTGCTCTAGTTTGTCTTGGCCTTCCCCAAGTTGTCTTGGGCTTGCTCCAGTTGTCTTGGTCTTGCTCCAGTTGTTTTGGCCTTGCTCCAGTAGTCTTAGGCTTGCTCCATCTGTCTTGGCCTTGCCCTAGTTTTCTTGGCCTCGATCTAGTTGTCTTGGGCTTGCTTCAATTGTATTGGGCTTGCTCCAATTGTCTTGGGCTTGCTCAAATTTTCTTGGGCTTGCTCAAATTGTATTGGCCTTGCTCCAGTTGTCTGGGGCTTGCTCCAGTTGTCTTGGGCTTGTTCCAGTTGTCTTGGCCTTGCTCCTGTTGTCTTGGACCTCCTCCACTTTTCCTGGGCTTGTTTCGGTTGTCTTGAGCTTGCTCCAGTTTTCTCGGCCTTGCTCCAGTTATCTTGGCCTTGCTCCAGTTGTCTTGGGCTTGCTCCAGTTGTCCTGGGCTTGCTCTAGTTGTCTTGGGCGTGCTCCAGTTTTCTTGGCCTTTCTCCAGTTGTTGTGGCCTTGCTCCAGTTCTTTTGGGATTGCTCGAGGTGTCTTGGGATTTCTCCACTTCTCTTGGACTTGCTCCAGTTTTCTTGGGCTTGCTCCAGTTTTCTTGGGCTTGCTCCAGTTGTCTTGTCCTTGATCTAGTTGTCTTGGTCTTGCTACAGGTATTTTGGGCTTGATTCACGTGTCTACGGCTTGCTTCAATATTCTTGGCCTTGCTCCAGTTCTCTTTGGCTTGCGCCAGTTGTCTTGGGCGTGCTCCAGTTGTCTTGGGCTTGCCCCAGGTTTCTTGGGATTGCTCCAGTTCTTTCGGGCTTGCTACAGTTGACTTGTGCTTCCTCCAGTTGTCTTGGACTTGCTACATCTGTTTTGGCATTGCTCCAATCGTTTTGGCCTTGCTCAAAATTTCTTGGCCTTGATCCAGTTGTCTTGGCCTTGTTTCAGTTGTTTTGGCCTTGCTCCAGATGTCTTGGGCTTGCTCCAGTTGTCAAGGGCTTGCTCCAATCGTCTTGAACTTGCTTCAGTTGTCTTGTGCTTGCTTCAGTTTTATTGGCCTTGCTCCTGCTGTCTTGGGCTTGCTCCAGTTCTCTTGGGTATGATCCAGTTTTCTTGGCCTTGCTCCAGTTGTCTTGGACTTGCTCCAGTTGTCTTGGGCTTGCTTCAGTTGTTTTGGGCTTGCTCCAGTTGTCTTGGCCGGGCTCCAGTTGTCTTGGGCTTGCTTCAGTTGTTTTGGGCTTGCTCCAGTTGTCTTGGCCGGGCTCCAGTTGTCTTGGCCTTGCTCCATTTGTCTTGGGCTTGCTACAACTGTTTTCGGCCTGCTCCAGTTATGTTGGGCTTGCTCCAGTTGCCTTGGCCTTGCTCCAGTTGTCTTGGACCTGCTCCAGTTTTCTTTGACATGCTCCAGTTGTCTTGGGCTTGCTCCAGTTGTTTTGGCCTTGTTCCAGTTGTCTTGGCCTTGCTCCAGTTGTTTTCGGCTTGCTCCAGGTGTCTTGGGTTTGCTCCATATGTCTTGGCCTTGCTCAATCTTTCTTGGGCTTGCTCAAGTTGTCTTGGGCTTGGTTCAGTTGTCTTGGACTTGCTCCAGGTTTGTTGGCCTTGCTTCAGTTGTCTTAGGCTTGCTCCAGTTTGTCTGGGCCTTCCCCCAGTTGTCTTGGGCTTGCTCCTGTTGTTTTGGTCTTGCTCCAGTTGTCTTGGCCTTGCTCCAGTAGTATTGAGCTTGCTCCATCTGTCTTGGCCTTGCCGTAGTTTTCTTGGCCTTCCACTTGTCTTAGGCTTGCTTCAACTGTCTTGGGCTTGCTCCAATTTTCTTGGGCTTGCTCCTGTTGTCTTGGGCTTGCTGAAATTGTATTGGCCTTGCTCCAGTTGTCTTGGACTTGCTCCAGTTATCTTGGGCTTGCTTGAGTTGTGTTTGGGTTGCTCCAGTTGTCTTGGCCATTCTCTTGTTTTCTTGGGCCTGCTCTAGTTGTCTTGGGCTTGCTCCAGTTTTTTTCGCCTTGCTGCAGTTATCTTGGCCTTGCTGCAGTTGTCTTGGGTTTGCTCCAGTTGTCTTGGGCTTGCTCCAGTTTGCGCTGCCTTGCTCCAGTTGTCTTGGCCTTTTTTGAGTCGTTTTGGGCTAGCTCTAGGTGTCTTGGGCTTGCTCCACTTGTCTTGGTCTTGCTCCAGTTGGCTTGAGCTTGCTCTAGTTGTCTTGGCCTCGCTCCAGTTGTCTTGTCCTTCCTCCAGTTGTCTTGGACTTGCTCCAGTTTTCTTGGCCTTGCTCCAGATGTCTTGGCCTTTTTCCAGTTGTATCAGGCTTGCTCCAGTTGTCCTGGGGTCGCCCGAGTTATCTTGGGCTTGCTCTGATGCTCTTTGGTTTCCTCGATTTGTCTTGGCCTTGCTCTAGCTGTCTTGGGCTTGAAACAGCTGCCTTTGCTTTGATCCAGTTGTCTTGGCCTTGCTAAAGTTGTCTTGGGATTGCTCCAGTTGTCTTGGGCTTGCTCCAATTATCTTGGCCTTGCTACATTTGTCTTGGCTCTGCTCCAGTTGTCTTTGGCCTGCTCCAGTTTTCTTGGGATTGCTCCAGTTGTATGAGGACAACTCCAGTTTTCTTGGCCTTCCTCCAGTTTTCTTGGCCTTACACCAGTTGTCTTGGGCTTGCTCCAGTTTTAATGGTCTTGCTGCAGTTGTATTGGCCTTGCTCTAGTTTTCTTCGGCTTGCTCCAGTTGTCTTCGGCTTGCTCCAGTTATCTTGGCCTTGCTCCAGTTTTCTTGGGCTTGCTCCAGTTTTCTTGTGCTTACTCCATTTATCTTGGGCTTCGTCCAGGTTTCTTGGCCTTGTTCCAGTTGTCTTAGGCTTATTCGAGTTATCTTGGGCTTGCCACAGTTGTCTTGGGCTTGCTACAGTTGACATTGGCTTGCTCCAGTTGTCGTACCCTTGCTCCTGTAGTCTTGGGCTTGCTCCATCTGTCTTGGCCTTGCCCTAGTTGTCATTGGCTTGCTCCAGTTGTCTTGGGCTTGCTCCAGTTGTCGTACCCTTGCTCCTGTAGTCTTGGGCTTGCTCCATCTGTCTTGGCCTTGCCCTAGTTGTCATTGGCTTGCTCCAGTTGTCTTGGGCTTGCGTCAGTTGTCTCGGGCTTGCTCCAGTTGTCTTGGCCTTTCTTCAGCTGTCCTGGCCTTGCTCCATTTGTTTTGGGCTTGGCCCAGTTGTCTTGGGCTTGCTCGAGTTGTCTTGGCCTTGCTCTAGTTTTATTGGGCTTGCTCAAGTTTTCTTGGTCTTGCTCCAGTTGTCTTGGACTTGCTCCTGGTTCCTTGGCCTTGCTTCATTTTTCTTAGCCTTGCTCCAGTTTGTCTTGGCCTTCCCCCAGTTGTCTTGGGTTTGCTCCAGCTGTCTTGGTCTTTCTCCGGTTGTCTTGGCCTTTCTCCAGTAGTCTTGGGCTTGCTCCATCTGTCCTGGCCTTGCCCTAGTTGTCTTGGCCTTGTTCCAGTTGTCTTGGGATTGCTTCAATTGTTCTGGGCTTGCTCCATTTGTCTTGGGCTTGCTCCAGTTGTCTTGGGCTTGCTGCATTTGTATTGGTCTTGCTCCAGTTGTCTTCGCCTTGCTCCAGCTATCTTGGACTTGCTCCAGTTTTAAAGGGCTTGCTCCAGTTGTCTTGGGCTTGCTCTAGTTGTCTTGGGCTTGCTCCAGTTTTCTTGGCCTTTCTCCAGTTGTCGTTACCTTGCTCCAGTTGTCCTCGGATTGCTCCAGGTGTTTTGGGCTTGCTCCAGGTCTCTTGGCCTTGCTCCAGTGTTCTTGGGCTTGCTCCAGTTGTCCTAGGCTTGCTCCAGTTGTTTTAGGCTTGCCTCAGTTGTCTTGGCCTTGTTATATATTTGTCATTTTACATATTTGTCATTTTTATAGTTATCACTTTACATATTTGTCATCTTGTATACTTTGTCATTTACTATATTTGTCAGTTTACATATTTCTCATTACATATATTTGTCATTTCACATACTTTTCAATCTACATCTTTATTATTCTATATGGTTGTCATTTGGTACATTTTTCATTTTACATATTTCACTTTATACATTTGTCATTTTACATACTTGTCATATTACAAACTTGTCATTTTATATGTTTGTCATGTTGTATATCTGTCATGTTATATATCTATTTTATTGTATATTTATCATTTTACATATTTTTTATTTTATACATTCTTTCTTTTATGTATCTGTAATTTCATATATTTGTCATTTTACTTATTTGTCACTTAATAAATTGGTCATGTTACATAATTGTCATTTTACATATTTGTCATTTTATACGAAGTTTTGAACAAAGTTGTAGGGAGGTGTACGGTGTTTCACGGAGTTGTATGAAGTTGGAGTTTGTTGTACGAAGGTATACAGAGTTGTGCGGAGTTGTATGGAGTTGTACAGAGCTGTACCAAGTCGTAGTGAGTTGTATGGATGTGTACCAGTTGTAGAGAGTTGCACGGAATCATACAGAATTGTACAGAGTTGTACAAAGTTCTACAAAGTTGTTTGGAGCTTTACAGTGTTGTACGGAGTTGTACGGAGTTTTACGGTGTTTTACGGAGTTGTACGGAGTTTTAGCAAGTTGTACGGAGTGGTACATAGATGTGCAAAGTTGTACGTAAATATACAAAGTTATACGGAGCTGTACGGAGTTGTGCTGAGATGTAAAGAGTTGTACGGAGTTGTACTGAGTTGTACGGAGTCATACAACGATGTACAGAGTTATGCAGAGTTTTACGGAGTTGTACGGAGCTGTACAAAGTTGTACAGAGTTGTACAAAGCTGTACAGAGTTATGCTGAGTTGTACGGAGTTGTACGGCGTTGTACGGAGTTGTTCGGAGTTTTACAAAGTTGTGCTGAGTTATACGGAGGGTTACAGAGTTCCACGGAGTGTAACAGAGTCGTATGGATTTTTTACGATTTGTTGAGAGTTGTAGTGAGTTGTACGGAGGTGTACAAAGTTGTACAGAGTTGTACAAAGCTGTACAGAGTTATGCTGAGTTGTACGGAGTTGTACGGAGTTTTACGGAGCTGGACGGAGTTGTATAGAGTTGTACAGCGTTTAACAGAGTTTTAAAGAGTTGTACAGAGTTGTACAGAGTTATACGCATCTGTACGGAGTTGCATGAAGTGAGTTATACGGAGTTGTACAGAGTTGTACAGAGCTGCATGAAGTTGGACAGAGTTGTATGACATTGTACACGGTTAGACAGAGTTGTACGGAGTTGTACAGAGTTTCACGGAGTTACACGGAGTTGTAGCAATTTTAAACAAGTTGTACGGAGTTGTATGGAGTTACAAGGAGTTAAAGCATTTCTTTCAGAGTTTTCTCAGCCTTGCTCCAGTTGTCTTGGCCTTGCTCCAGTTTTCTTTGGCCTGCTCTAGTTGTCTTGGGCTTGCTCCAGTTTTCATTTCCTTGCTCCACTTTTCTTAGCCTTGCTTTAGTTAACTTGGGCTTGCTCCAGTTGTCTTGGGCTTCCTCCAGTTGCTTTTTCCTTGCTCCAGCTGTCTTGGAACTCCACCAGTTGTCTTGGGCTTGCTCTAGTTGTCTTTGGCTTGCTCCACTTCGCATGGACGCCCTCCAGCTGTCTTGGCCTTGCTACAGGTGTTTTGAGCTTGCCACAAGTGTCTTGGGCTTGGTCCACTTGTCTTGGCCTTGCTCGAGTTTTTTTGGGCTTGCTCCAGTTGTCTTGTTCTTGCTCCAGTTGTCTTGGGCTTCCTCCAGTTTTCTTGGCCTTGGTCAAGTTGTCTTAGGCTTGCTGTACGGGTCTTGGGTTTGGCCCAGTTGTCTTGGGCTTGCTCCGGTTGTCTTGGGCTTGCTTTAGTTGTCGTGTCCTTGCTCCAGTTGCCTTGGGCTTGCTCCAGCTGTCTTGGCCTTGCTCCAATTGTCTTGGCATTGCTCCAGTTGTCTTGGCCTTGCTCCAGTTGTCTTGGCCTTGCTCCAGTTGTATTGGCCTTGCTCCAGATGTCTCGTGCTTGCTCCAGATGTCTTGGGCTTGCTCCAATTGTCTT